>CAKALU010039827.1:0-34690 GCA_916700995.1 Hozukius guyotensis
TGCAGGTTAAAATGAGTCAAAAATAAAAGACTGAAGATATTTTGTTGTTTATTGTTTGTTTATTTACTGTTTATTTATTTATCAACTTGTTCACACTTAGCCACATTTTTATGCCTTTAAATGAAACATAAGATGTTGCTGCAGTCATTATCATATAACAAATCTTTGGACTACACATTCTGCTCAACACAAATGTGCATAATGGCTCTGGTGTTGTCCTTACTTTGGTTCATGTGTTGTTCATAACAGGCCAGGTGATCGTACCTGCCTCAAGAGTATGTATATGCAAATCTATGACTCCCAGTAAATGGGGATCTTCAACTTTTCAAACATGTTAATGTAGGAATGAGGGGACATTTTAAATAAAAGTCTTGCCCAGTGCAGCTTTCAAATGTTACCATTGAAACTAATGGTTGCGTCAAGTTTTGCTTTGATATTCTTTAAATCTATATTCTTGTGGTCTCTTGCTACAACTCAATTTAATGTCTGACATGCTTCTCAACCTGATGAGAGACCCAGTCAACACGAGCACACACATATCTCAGCACACATATACTGTAGTATGTTTCACGATACACACCTCATTGCCATAGAAACTTCTTCCTCTGTCTCTTTTTGGCCCCTGTCCCCGTGTCCCTGGCGCCTCATTGGTGCTGATTGTCTGCTGAGCTGCTGCAAGAATTTCATCTAGTTTATCTGAGAGAAAAAAGACAGAAAGAGAGAAAGAGAGAGAGAGAGAGAGAGAGAGAAAAAGAAAGGGACATACGCCAATGAAACAGAAAAATGGACAGCAACAAAATGAAGGAAACGTGTGGAAAGGGACACACTTGATGAAGGTGGATGACATAGAGAGAAAGAAATTCAGGAAATGGCCACTGACAAACATACGCTCCCTTACTCAAAGCCATCTGATAGACTGTCCTCTTCTTCTCTGTAACTTGTGAGGATTCGAATTCTAAAAGAAAAGAAACTCAGAATAAGCCCAATAAGTGACCAAGTGGTGAGTGCCAAGTCATTTTGGACAGACATAAATACAATGCCTTAAGCGAGAGTGTACCAGAGCATACCTGATTTTTTTTTCCAAGGGGTAGCAGCTGGAAGGAGGACAAAAGGAGACTTAAGTTTTGGCAGGAGTGAAAGTGCGATAGCGTTGTTACAGTGAATACTAATCATATTCCCCGGAGCATGACAAACTGAGTCACCTCGCCAGGCTTTTCGATTTTCGAACGTACATCACACCCACA
Source organism: Hozukius guyotensis (assembly GCA_916700995.1). NCBI lineage: Eukaryota > Metazoa > Chordata > Actinopteri > Perciformes > Sebastidae > Hozukius > Hozukius guyotensis. The sequence continues at coordinate 1,245 of CAKALU010039827.1, forward strand.
CTTTGAGACAGCTGAAGCATGCACACTTATGTTACAGTAAATATGCTGCACACACATACAGTATGCTGCTGTTACTCTCTGTAACACACTTGAAAATATACACACACACAAATGTGCAATTAGTCTGAAACTGACTCTCACCTCTCTCCACTGTTAAATGGTTAAGATCCCGCCAGCAGTGAAGTGGGGACAAAGGAGACAAAGAAAAGACAGAGTTAGTGGTTAAACCAGTAACCAGTAAAGGGACAAGTCTACAGGGGAGTAAAGAGGAGGAATTAAAGGTGACCCTTTAGTGTTTGCATCCGCTGGTGTGAGTGAGCTTGTGTGTGTGAACTGAATAGGAATAGGGTTATCCACCATACTTATACTCAAGCCGTTATATTTCATAATGTGTAGTTTATTGAGCTTAATTAAACAGAAATAAAATTTTGATGTCCGATGGTTAAATCAAGCATAAAAGGGTTTTGAATTTGTCTTCATTTCATCTCTTACTTACAACTGCACTGCACAAATCCTTTAAAAAAATAAGCCATAGTTTTGTCGAAACACATGTCCAAACATATTTAAACAACACTTGCATGAAATTAGTGTCGGGAAAACAACAATTTGTGGACTTAAGTGCACCGCAGGATCATTTCCATTTTAATGTCCTTGTTATCTTGCAGCATGACTTCTAGGTGAACTGGGACACTGCACCAATCACAGAGGTGAGATAGTTTAATAGGCGTCACAGCTAAATGAATTCTAATGCATTAGAATAAGCATATGGTAGGGGCTGACATGGCTTCATCACACACTGTGCTCCTCTCACCTTGATCCAGAAGGAGGCAAAAGCAAAGATGATTTAAGTTATTTTAAGGAGTGTGACTGCAAATTAAACACCAACATCTCACTTGGGATATTTATTGATAAATGCACTTTATATTGGGTCAAACTGACTCTTTCATTTACAAGTATAGCTCGAGATTTTTGAGGCCGATACGGATATTGATATTTGGGACTTTAAAAAAACTGACATATCGGCCGATAGTAATTTTCTTTAAAATTAAACACATAATTTAACCATACAATATTGATAGAGATCCCTTGGAATTTGTTTTTAAGATTTGTAACCAAGATACACACCAAGTGGGACATTTCAATCAACTTGTAAATGATCTTTGGTGGACAAACTCTGTAATGGGGACACTGTTTCTGAATTACCTCAAACCTGGTTTGGCATTTCTGTAATCCAATTTTTTATTACTAATCAACCAAAATATACACCGATACAATACATCTGCAATAAGCTACTATCGGCCTGGCTGATTTAGCTCTCGTACTGTGGCGCTACATCTGTATATCACTTCAATCAATTTCAATACCTTGGTATGATGATGATGAGGCTAGTCTCCACAGTTTTACTGCTATTTCTTTCTCAAAATGGCGACCATATTTTCTCTAAAATCTTTGGCTTCCTTTTGCAGAGGATGTAGCGTTTCGCTTTTTTGCCATAAAACAATCCAGCAGATGTTGCTACCAAATCTCAACACCGTATTGTAAAATGTAAAATGGTTTAATTTGCAGCACCTTTAAGTTTGTTGCAGTGATACTTAATGTATTGAGATAATGAATACAGTATCACTGCATACATACAGTGCTAGTGGTAAGAGAATAGTGTTTATAGTGAGCACTAATGGTGGAAGGGAGGTGGGTTGGGGGTTCAGGAAACTGGCACCAGTGTTTCAGACTGGGCGCTCATGCTTTGTGCTGGTCAGGTGAGGTCACACCACAGAGAGGAGGCAGGTGAGGGGAGGAGATGGGGAAGGAATAAAGCAAAGGGCTGATTTCTACACTCAAACTTTAGTCAGATTCTGACTTAAAGCAGCAGCAGGGCAGGACTCATGGTAGTTGCTGTTGTTTAGCGTTTTGGGCACTTTAAGTCATTGTAAGAGAAAGTAATAAAACTAGATCTGAGACATTCCCCTCCCCTCCATCAGCTCAACATGTCATCAGCCTTCATACATCATCAATTGCTCACTGGGCATGCTCCTAACCAGACAGCAGCGACGGCAAACACCATAAATGTATAGAAAATATAATCCAATCACCGATAAAACACTGGCAAATGTTCTCATCTGCAAATGGGGGTGTTGACCCTCACCATGCACTCTCCTCCCACTATTTTGCCTCAAATAGAGATGGCATAAGCATAGCCACACATAATGCTGTTACCATAGCAACAGACCTGGAACAAAGTTGCTTTTTTTTTTTCCACAAAATTACTCATCTCAATAAATTTATCCTGGGTGTGATTTCTTCCAAATGAATCAAAGACATTCTCAACAAAAGATATCAAGGACATATTTTGTCAACTTGCTCACTAAAACATGAAGACCAGACACTTAGCCATGATGTTTGTGGCACCCGGAAAACTCTTGTCAGGTGACGCCCATTCCCCTGCAGTGTTACCTTGGCAACAAATACTTGCTGAGTGTGCGTGTGTGTGTGTGTGTGTGTGTGTGTGTGTGTGTGTGTGTGTGTGTGTGTGTGTGTGTGTGTGTGTGTGTGTGCGTGTGTGCGTGTGTGTGTGTGTGTGTGTTGAGCAGAGGGGCTGGTAGACTGCTCTGTGGGCGCTGGGGTTAAAGCTGTGGGCGGGCCAGGGAGCAGTGGGGGGGTGCAGGGGGGTAAGAGGTAAGAGAGGCGGGCAGTGAGAGAGGGATCAAAGGGTGGATGGCGACACTTTTTCTGGGTGGGGTTACCTGTAGTGGGGGTGCTGGAAGTGACAGTGTGGAACCTCTGAAAGAACAGTGAAATGCATTGAGACCGTCATCCATGGCGGTAGCCAACCTTCTTTTTTCTTTCCTTCTCCTTTCTGTCACTAAGTAACTATCTCCCTCTTTACTTTCTTGCTGTCTAAATTTAGCCCTAGCTCAACTCCCCTTCACACTTTCAGCATCTTTAGCAACCCCAACACTCTGGTTTCACACTGTTTCCATTATCCCTCATCACCTCAATCTATTTCTCCCTTTAACTATTTTTTTCTCCCCCTCTTCAGCTTTAAAGCGCTCTCTTTATTTGTCTACATCTCCCTGTCTGTCTGTTTCTCCATTCTTTGTAATCCTTCTCTTTGCACCCCCTCAAAAGTTTATCTAAGCCAAATTCTTACCCATCTCCTCCAGTTCTGAAGTCATGGATTTGGATCGAAGGGCGATAGCCGGAGTGTTTAGCCTCTTACTCTGCTGGGGGACTGGAGGGAAGGAAACAAACAAGGCAGTGGTCAGTCAAGCTGTCCAAGAACAAGGTTCACAGCATTCACCTACAGTAGCACCCCAGGGCGCAGTAGATAGACTCTTACTTTTCTTTCTCGAACCCTCCTCCATGTCAGGGTTGCGAGTTACCATGACAACCTTGACCATGAGGCTGTTGCCACCTTGCCGGATCATGTTGACTACCTGTCGGTGACCAACCTTCACCACATTCTGACCATTGACCTGGGACAGACACAGAGACAGAGAGGCACAAAGAGTTTAATAATACAACTTATTGTCATTTTTACCATATTTTCTCAATTTTATTTACATTTTTCGGCATCATTTATGTCAATAAAGCAACTGGAATTGAAACTGACAGTAAAAGATCTTGAACAATAATATCTGCCAAATTATATTTATAAAAACAAATGTCACAGTATATGAAATAACAATGGATCCAACTTAAAGTGACAATAGACAAGTTTTTTGCTTTAACTTATCATTATGAGGTAAATGTTGATTCCATAATGTAATGGCTATAGAATAATGACACCATCAGTGTTTAGATTAGTTCTATACAAGCCTCGCTTTCACTATGCAAAATTCTGTCTGCCACCGGGTACGATCTCCCAGCAAAATGAAGGCTCCATTTACGGCACAAAGGAAATGTGTCAACCACTGCGCAACCAAAACACGAAGAGGATAGCGCTTTTGTTTTCCCAGGTAGCCATCAATGGCTATCCCCAGGTAGTGGAAATGGAGGATGGTAGAACAACTGGAGTACTTTGTATTGTAATATTACTGTGGTACTGTGGCGCTGTTCAGATACATTTTTTGTTATATTTGTTGAAATTCTCATTACATCGTGACAGCAATCAATAATCAAATGCTTTGACAAAATAAAGAAACAAATCTGGTATGTGTGGCTGTTGCAGGACTGTAATAAACCCGTCCAACCCGAGGTAAAACAAGAGTGAACCTCGGACGGGCATTCACTCGATGGAGAGAGCTCTGGGATTGAGAGGGTTCCATCCCGACATTCAGTTGATATTCTTTCTACAAGCTCGGTAAATAACAAAACCTGCCTACTTATTAATACTACCGGGTGTTTTACTCTGCCTTGACCATTGCACTGTGTTGTTGGTAGTTGCTAGGCGCTGAAGAAAACTAAAGCGATCCGGTTGTTTTAGCAACATCGGCGCCAACAATAATAATAATACTAATAGTAAAAGTTGTCTATTGCCAATTTAATGAAGTCATATGTGCTTGACTGAAATATATATTACTTTAGATAGTTTTTACGGGTTGGTAGGAGTGAGAATCTCAAAAACCTACAAACAAACCTATGAACTTTGGTGGAAAGTGAGGTCTTGGGCCATGGGAAAAAAATATCTGTTTTTGGTGCAGATTAGGTGTGAATATAGACGTTTTATTAAATAAACGATTTTGAACAGAAAAGTTTGAACATTCAGATCCAGATGCAAAATATTTCCTAAAAAAATTCCACATTTAGGAGACTGTACACCTTTGCTGTCTAGTTCTGTATAGGTTCAGAAACCTCGACATAGAACCAGTGCTCAGTCAGTGCTTTCAATTCCAACTCATAATGCAGTGGTAAATCATGGCAGCACCTCTATCAGGAAATCCCCCATCCTGAGACCGGCTCTCCAGGCAACGCCTCCCTCGTCCACTGACTCCAGGTACTGCAGGGCAGGGAAGGCCGGGGTGGGGGTGAACTCCTCGATAGGAGTCTGAGCTGGAGACACCATGAAAACATGAAAATGTATTATGCATGTGATACAGTATGATTAGAACTGCAATACCTAAATCAATGAGTGTGAATGCAAGGTAGGATGTTTGTGTTTATTTCTTACCTTTGGCCCCTCTCAGCACAAAGCCGAAACCCTCGCTGTCTTTTTTCTGCAGAAGCACTGTCTTCTCTTTTATTATATAGTCACTAGCAGAGACACATAGAGAGAGAGAGAGAGAGAGAGAGAGAGAGAGAGAGAGAGAGAGAGAGAGTTAGAAATAACAAGACTGTACTGTGCAGCCTTGCATGTCTGCATTCACCTCTCAATGGAGATGATGGGTGGAAAGTCAAGTTTTAAATTCGATAAATCACAACATTTATCCTGCTGGTGTCACTTTTCCCTTCCCCAACCACACCACTCCTCTCCACTGCTGTCTGCTTCCCACTTCCTGTGTCTCCCTCTGATGACATCACCACCAGTACTAGGCAGAAACTCATTTAAAAACTGGACCCCCTGTGTGTATATGTGGGTATTTATTTATTTTTATTTTTTTGCTTTGTTTGTCAGTTACTTATTTTGAAATGATAATACATTTGTTGAGAGCAGTAATATTTCCCTTTCCTTTCTAATATTTATACATTGTTTAAATCTTCAAAAATAAAGCAAAAAAAGTGTATTGGATTGATATTTGTCTATTAAAAATGTAGCACAGGACACCCAAACGGCTGATCCAACTCTAATACAATGGACATGATGCAGTTTGTTTGATTTATATTTCTAGTGTAGAACTGATCTTTACAACAGTGGGTTATTTTTATTTATTTTTTTTATACACCTCTTATTTATCATTATCTATTCTTTACTTTCTCTGTTTATCTGCATGCTGACTTTGTGCTGCTGTAACAACCAAATTTCAATAAAGGTTTATTTTTATCGTGTGTCTATGGGAAGCCTGATTTGACAGACATTTCATGTACCCTTGTACATGTTGTTTTATAGTAATCTATTATTATTATTATTATTAGAAGTATTAGTAGTAATACTAATAGTTGTAGAAGTAATATAAAGAGTCCCATGTTCTAAACATTTTACAGGTTTCCTAAAATGAAGACATTACATTTCTGAAATTGAAAATTAATATTTCAGCGTGTTCAAATGTAAAAACTGAACATTGATTTTAAAAATATTTCAGCTTCAATTTAAAACTACTGCTACTACCAGTCTTGAAAATTCAAACTCCAACCAACACTAAATAGTAACTTATGCCACATTCCCTTACAGTACAGTGGTGACTGAGAGCAGTGTTTTGCTATGCTTCACTTTGCTGTATGTTTTTGACAGCGAGCCCAGAGACGGTTTCTACCAGAACCTCAGTGAAGAAGAGATGCTATATACAGTATGATGGCGCTGCTTGTTGCCTCAGCAACAGCTCGATCTGGATGCAGGGAAACTTGCTTGGGTAGGACCACACCAGAGCCAAGCCATGTGATGGTACGCGAGTAGTCACTGACAGCAGAGAACAGACACTGCATGCTCACAGGTGGAGCTTGTATAGTGTAGTGTACTTTCTGTTCTGACCTGTGGCACAAACAGATGGGAAACATGCAACCAGTGGTTGAATGTAACTGAATATATTCACTCAGACAATTACTGTACTTGAGCACAAATTTGAGGTACTTGAGTATTTCCATTTTATGCCTCTTCATATCTCTACTCAACTGTATATCGGACGGAAATATTGTACTTTTTACACAATAACATTTATTTGACAACTACAGTTGCAAGTTACCTTTCAGACTAAGATTTTACATTTAAAAACATAAAAAAATACATGAATTGTTCAAGATTAAACCAGTGGTTCCCAACATTTTGGCTTGTGACCACTTACAAAAAGCAGTGTCTAGTTGAGGCCTCGTCATGTTTCAGATGTCTGTGAGTTGTTGGCAGTCCAACCAAAGAGACAAAATCCTTCTAAACTGCTCAAATGATTTTAGTTATTGAGTAACTGTTCAAGGCCCAAATAGGTATACATATCCAACAAAACACAAAAATGCAAAGATTAGAAAAAAAGTCAAAATGAATTTGTGTAGCAGAACTTTGTTTGTTTTCCTTCTTTCCTACCACATTAATAATCTCACGACCCCTCAGATTTATCTTGTGGCCCTTTGGAGGGCATATATAATAATATATTGGTCACAGGGGCCATTTTTCTGCAGAACGAGTACTTTTACTTTTGATACTTTAAGTACATGTGGCTGATAATGCTTCTTACTTAAATTGCATTAATACAGGATGACAGGATGTATATAGGACTTTAACTTGTAATAGAGTATTTTTACATTGTTGTATTGATATTTCAACACAAATAGAGGATCTGAGTACTTCTACCTCCACTGTATGCAACTGTACAAGACAAGCACGGCAGACAAGATTGAATGACAATGTTTAAATTCACACACATTGACTGAGTTACTTTTAAAAACAAATATGTAGCTACCATAGAAGGTGATAAAAACGCCATTAAAATCGTTGTTGTATGTGTCAATGACGAAAAGTGTTTTCTTGTCCTACTAGCTGCTAGTAGGACAAAAAAAATCCTTTTCTTAGTAACTAGCATGAGAGGTGAGACACGTCACACAAATGGACGCTCGGCCACTTCAGTTTATACCACTTTGGTGTGAAACGACACCACCTCTCAGGGCTGCTGACCTCTAACGGACTCTTTCTTGTTATGAATGGAAAGACCCTCCAAACAGCCATTCAGTCAGTCAACGAGTCAGAGCGGTATGTATACCATGTCAGCTGTAACATACTGTAACCACATGCTGATAATCCCAACGTGCACCAAAATAGTCCCAGCCCACTCCATCTGTTCATCCCTCTCTCTTCTTCTCTTCACTGGCTTTTCTTCTTTTTACATTTTTCCATCCTGATGGCCCCGCCTACTCCATACCTCTCTCTGTACTGTCTTCCCTCCCTTGTTCTTCAAACTTCTCCTCATTTTTTTCTAATCACATTTCCCCCTCATGATCTTTTTAATTCAGTCTATTGAGTGTATGATGCTCTCCACAGGCTGTGAGAGCCTCTCTGTCTCTGCCAAGGCTCTGTCTTTGTTATTCTTGTCCTCTTCTGTTCATCAGCCCAGACTTCAAACGCTATGAGGGACCGAGTGAATACATGAGCACATACTGTATGTACAAACACATTCACATAAATCTTAAGGTAGGACAGTGTAGAAGTACATTACTACTGGGAACAAGTAAGTAATATAAACATGGAAACACACACATCACATTCCCCTGTAGCTGTTAGTCTGTGTCTGCAGGCAACACAAGCAACAAGTCACTCCATGGAAATTGAGCATGTGTGCAGATAACAAACATATTGGCTCAGCAAACTTTACCTTCAACAGCAGATCATATTTTTGCACTTGTTTCCCCACTGATGTTGTTTAGTCTCAGAGTAAATATAATGAATTACTAATGCAATATAAGGATCCTAGTTTTACACAACCTTTATTTAAGTGACAGCATGATGAAATGTCTCAAACACAACATTCGAAGAACTATTACATCCATCGCTGGGGCCGATGATAAACTTTGAAGTCTTGGTCTTGACTTTTTTATTTCAAACAAATGTGTCTGGTAACCAGTAATATGAACTCATCAGATTGACAAACCACTATCAGAGGTAATACCAAAGCAGCAGAAAATGCAGAATATGCCTGACGAAAACTTTGAGGACCAGAGGACTCAGAGCCTTTTGTACAGCCAACAATCAGTCAGAACAAAGTGACACTCGCAAAGCCAAGTCCTTCGTGTTGTGAAAAAAATAATAAGGGCAACTGCAAGTGTCTTTCTTACAAATATTGGTCATTGGAAGATGTGTCAGATCATATCTGTCATGTTTATGTTGTACTACTTATCCTATATTCACTCACGGTGTCTGTGCGTGTAAGTGTGTCCACTCAGGGTTGCATAAATAGCATTAATCCCTTGAATCCCATCCAACCAGCGCCTACAACTAACTAAGGCTTTGCTGTCTTCAAGGATGTCATCAACTTCAAGTGACATTAGCTGTGCCCCAGTTCAGTGGCTGGATCCTCTGAAGTCTGAATAATTTCTATATTAATGCTCTGAATCCCGTATATAGAACGTTTAAACTCATCCCAGTTTATCACTCATATTTACACTTTGTTGGGTGTTTGAGAGAAATGTCCTTGTGACAAACCTCGAAACTTGTTGTCTTAACAAATTGACACCCGAACACACCATTAGTTTTGCTCTTTGTGAGGCTCTGCCTCTGTTATTTAGAGAGAAGAGCAGGTTCAGCCCTTCAGGTCCACCTTTGTGGACTGCATCCTTAGAGGATCCAGACACTGAACTGGGATACAGGGATAGTGCCACACTCTGTGTTGACTCCTCAGTATTAGCGACCCAATCTTGTCATCAGTATCTTAGATGCAAGCAACTGAGCTGGACAATCCAGCACAGCGTACAGTGAGTCTCAACTGCATATATAAGAAGCTGAGATATTAAACCGGTTTGGCCACGCAGGCTTCCATAGAGGTGTCAGAAAGAAGCTGGAACTTGTAATGCATGCTGCATCGTTAAAACTCCCTCACCATGCACTGTTTCCAATTTGTCGGCAGTCTCCCTCCCTCTCTCTCCCTCCCTCTCCGTCCATCTCTCTCTCTCTCTCTCTCTCTCTCTCTCTCTCTCACTCACACACACACACACACACACACTGGTAAACATACATCACGCAGGACACAACAACACATGCAATCAACCGGCCAACAGAGGAAGAGAAATGTCCCTGCCATACCTTTGTGTTTTTAATGGACAACAGCAAACACACCAGCCATATACACCAACACACATAAACATTAGGCATGCATGCACACAAACACGCAATCAATCTGCACATCAGTAAAAGCAGCAAGCATCACTTGTGCCGGTGCAGCATTGCTAGAGGACGTTTGTTCAGAGAGCGATTCAAAGCAGAGAGAAAGAAAACGACACACACACATGTTCATACAGCGAAACACAGAACGGCTGCACTGCTCATACACCGGGCTGTGCAGCAGCAGCTCTCGTCCGTCTTCACACACATACATCACACACACACACACACACACACACACACACACACACGCACACACACACGCACACACACTCTCACATGGAGATGCACTGAATCAAACACATCCATCTGCAAGCATGCATTGCAACATCTGTCAGTCTATCTAATAGATCCTGCCCTGCCATCCATGATGTCCACATGCATGCATCCCTCCCTCCGCCCCCCATCTCCCCAAGCAACTGGAGGGAGAGAGGGAGAGAGAGGGAGTGGAGGGTAGGGGGGTATAAAAAGCCATGGCAGGTACCTGTAAATGAACCAGACGCTCCTATTCACAGGGCCGAGCGACGGCCAGGAAGAAGAGAGGGAGAGGGAGAGGGAGAGATCCTCCTCGCCGCATGCCCCATTCGCCATTTCCTCCCCTCCCTCTCCTCCTCCTCCTTCTCCTGCTCCTTCTCCTTCTCGTCTTCCAGCGAGACAGCAGCGAGCGCGAGCCGCGAGAGAGGAGGAGGAGAGGAGGAAGAGGAGGAGAGAGAGATGGAAGAAGGGAAAGGGAGAGGGCCGAGCTCTCCCAACCCCTTCATACTTAAGACAGAGAGAGAGGAGGAATGGGAGAGAGAGAGAGAAAGAGATGGAGATGGTTCATTGTGACTGCGACACAGAGAGAGAGAGAGAGAGAGAGAGAGAGAGAGAGAGAGAGAAGAGGAGCAGGGGGAGAGGGAGGGGGAATAAGGTGGCTTAAGAAAAGGAGAGAGAGAAATTAGGCAATTTAGAGAGAGACAGTGAGAGGTGATTGGGTTTATTCGCAGGGGGTTTCATGCACAAACACACACATACAGTCCAAACATACATACATTGATGCAATCAACTCTTATACAACCATGAACACCACATACACTTCCTTTTTCTCCATCCTTCATTTATTCTCTTCACTCCTCCACCTCCTATGGTTTGAATGTATAGTATTCACTCTGCCCATCCATCACTGTCATGATTTCCCATTCATAAAAGCGGATGTGACTGAGATAAGTCTTTGCTATACAGTCCTGTCTGAAATAATGAATTCAATGGGAATGCTATGAGGGTCTTGAAGTTTAAATGACTGAACAGGTATCATCATCATCATGTGACATAATGATAAAAGACAAATTATTGTTATGTAATATTACAAATCTGACTTTGTGCAGATCCTTCCGGAGCCTCTGCTGCTGTCCTTCCCTCCTATTATTGACCCGCGTGCCTTTAAATCACACTTAACTAACCTCACCCACCACATTTTTTGCTTTCTTTCCAACCACTAACATGCACACACACACATGCACACACACACATGCACACACACACACTATCGCCTCACATTTGCTGTAAACAAAGCATGAATGAGAGGGTAGAGCAAGGGAAAGAGGGGGGGGAAGGAGGAGACGCATCGACGCAGACAGGAAGAGGAGAGAGGACAGAGAAACAGCTGGCGGGTGAGTGGCGGAAGGAGGAAGAGGAGGAGGAGAAGAAGAGAGAGAGAGAGAGAGCGAGAGAGAGAGGGGGGAGAGAGAAAGGGAGAGGTACAGATTCTCTTGAATAGGCACTCACATCATATCTTAGTCAGAGCCTCCTTCCACGTATGTCGAAGCTTTCCTCCGTCGACTTGCCCTCCCTCCCTCCTTCCTTCCCTCTCTACGTCTCTCTCTCTTGCCTCCCTCCTGCATTCGAGGACGATCACAGCTCTTGTCCCCTCTCTTCTCACATCTCTGCCTTTTTGTTTCTCTCCCTGCATGTCAGGCTATACCGCTGTGATTCTGTGTACAGTGTGTGTTTGTGTGTGCATGCATGTGTGATGAGAGGGAGAGAGATAAAGAGAGGGCATGCAAGTAAGAGAAAGAGAAAGAGAGAGAGAGAAAGAGAGAGGGGTGGGGGGAGCAGGAGAGCAAACAATCGTTGACAGAAGGTCCACATTATTCTGTGATTATGTGTATCTGCATGTCTGCCTAATGTGCCCTGTATATGTGTGTGTGAGTGTGTGTGTGTGCGCATCTATCATCCGATGGCCAAACCTGAACACACACTCTTTGTCTATCGCTTGTTGCAAATTTCAGCCAAAAAGTCAAGTAAGGTGAAGTCAGTCATGTTAGAGAAATATGATAAATCATATCAGATGACTTTATGTTGCCTATGCAAGAAACAATGCACGTGCCTTACAAGACACAACTAACCACCCCAGCAGTGTTTAGCAGGGTATTCTCCCTCTCTCCTCCAAACTCTTTGTGCTCACTTGTCCTTATTTGACCTGCTGTTGGCCCAAAAATGGTCTCATGCGGGCTGGGAGAGGAGCAGCAGCATGTACAGATTGTGTACAGTTTAATCAGTGCATCTGTGGCAATGACACAGAGATCCGATGAAATATCAGTTCATAGTTGTTATCTCTTTTATTGAGAGTGTTACAAGTGTTTTGTAAGCTAGCAAATGCTGCTGAAATAGCAAAGGTAGAAACATTTCTCTACACCCAAATGCTTACAGAACAGACCAGAGTTGTTGAAAATATTTTCAACAAACTGATGAGGTTTGATGGCACCCAAATATTCAAGCATGTCTCCTGACCAACTGAGCGACCGACCGACCAACCAACAGAATTAGGCTTTTGAAAACCTTTATGGTAAAAAGAAAATAAAAAAAAGTTGGGGAATATCAATACAGCCATCCAAGGAGAAAAAAAGTCTGCCATGTTTAGAGGAGGAGGAGCAGAAGGGAGGAAAGATATAAAGTAGGATGAGGACAGACAGGCGGGGTGATTAAAAATACATCTGTGGAGGGGTATGGCAGACGTACATAAAGGTTTGTTTGTCAGTTGTCACTGCTAGTGATCATATCCCTCACTCCTCGTGTTCTTATTAAAGTAATTGCCACACTGCATTATCAAGTTAAAGCAGTTCATCTCACTGACTGCCGGGTTTCGGTTATCACGCCTTGTTATAATGTCACGGCTTGTCTCGTGCTGTAAAAGCCAGACTGAAATATATCCATCTGTCAATAAGACAGAAGGCGAGGATCAGAGAGTGGCAGATAAGATGATTCTGTTTATTAGGGATGGACCAATTTGTTTGGCTTATCCAAAAACTGGATATCAGCCCATCAGTGGTGTCCATTTCAAAACACACATGTCTGTACAATGTCTGACAATCCATCCAATGGTTTTTGATATATTTTAGTCTGGACCAAAGAGATGGATCAAGCGACTGATCAATCGACTGATATTGCCATCCATAATAAAAATATAATCAGCATCATATGAGGCTTGAGAAATTCATATCAGTCTTGCTTTGGTGTCCACTAGGGCCGTTCTCAACCAAAGAAATTCTTAGTCAACTAACACTCACACGATTTTGTTGACTAATCGATTAGTTAATTTAATCTAGAAATCTGTGAAACTTTCTCCACAAAGAATCACACAAAAGCACTACTTTAAATGTAAATGGTAAATGCGGTTACCATAGATGTGCTCATAAGTTTCTTGGAAATAAGTCATTCAGCATGAAAAGCCATAAAAAATAATGACTAATCGACTAAAGAAATCTTAGTTGACCAAGACCGATTAGACGACTAATCGACTAAGAGGGGGCAGCCCTTGTCTCCACAGTCAGAATGAAAGAGTTAAAACATGGCAGAGGGCATCCCTCTTCACACTTCCTCTAACCTGCCTTGGCCCCCTGTTGCTTGCACAAAAAATAAACAATACATATGCCTCTTTTGACTCATTTATAAACACAGAATGCCCTTTTTCCTTCTTCCAACCTCTTCATCCCTCTCTCCAACCCTCCTCTCCCTTTAGAGTGCCCTTCACTGTCTGACCTCCAGATGGAGACACCACAGGGGAGAGAGGGTGATAGAAAGAAAATTAAAAAGTACAGGGGGGTTAGCAATACAGTGATGAATAGAAAGCAAAGGAGGGATGCAGAGATGGTCAGGAGATGTGGCCAAATATAGAGGGATGAAAAGAGGAATAGGTGAGATATTACATATAGAGATAAAGGCTGTGAAAGTAGGCCTATGTGAGGGCGGTTCTGAGTCAGCCATGCCTGCCTGCCTGCCTGCCTGCCTGGCCAAACAAATAGTCCCGGGCTACATCTATGCAGCAGTACACGGCTTTAATTATCCATGATGTGTGTGTTAGTGTGTGTGCACAAACATATGTGTGTGAGTTTGCATGGCTGAGTGCGTCGCTTGCATTAAATGTCACTGTTGATGAAAAGCATGTTAATAATAAATGATACAGTGTGCATGTGCAAGAGAGAAACACAGTTAGAAAGGGAGCTAAAGAGAAAGGGAAGCATGAAAAGGAAAATAAGCAGGCCTGAAAGAGAAAGTTGAGGAATGATAGAGAATGATGATGAACGAGAGAACAAAAAAAGAGGGAAAGAGAGAGGCAGAAGGCGGGATTTCGTGTAAATAATACATGCGATTGATAATGGCTTTCTATGTAAATAATTCTCTCTTTGCTCAGTCCAAGTCATGGACACTGAAATGAGTTTGCCTCAAAGCGACGCCATGCTCGCCATGATGCAGATGCAAGGCATTAAAGGGAATGACATTATATTAGGTAGAGTTAATGAGGGAAATCACACTCCCAAAGTCAATACAGGAGAGTTTCCCCCACTCATGGTTCAACAGATCACCTCCACAGAAGATCCAGCGACGTTTCAGTTCTGAGTCTATGCTCAAAAAGCTGAATAGAAATGGTTTTCTGGTAATGCTCCCATGCTGATGAAATCGCAGTAGGTGGATGACTGTCTATATCAGCGCAAGAAGCATAATGACCTATCAAAAGTTAAACATCTCAGCTGCTGTTTTAAGATTATTTATGGTTAGTCCCATGGCACAGTACTACATATGCATCAGATCAGATAGTTTGGTCATCAAGGGCAGTAATGATGACCGGGTGATTATATAACACCGGTCAACACAAAGAAATATCAGACTTAGTCATCAGAGTGGTCTGAAAGCACGTTCACCATCATCGACAAGTTCAGCCCACCTAAAAACTGCAGCCCAGCAACACAGCTTTGCACCTCAGAGCCGAAAGGCAGACACACAAGCGGAGGAACTTATTCCAAAATCCTGATGTGACAAAAATGTGTCCAGGTTAAACTCAGCAAAACCAGCGAGTCAAAACATGGATGGTAAACCTGTGCCTTGAGGATGACTCAGCTTTTAGACCTGAGGCAGTGAACCCTCACTTATCGTCATCCTACTGCATGAATCACCCACAACACATCAACACATCACACAAATCAAAGCACCACTGGAACGTATGAATCACTACATGAATCATCTTATCTAAATAGATGCATACAGTATGTCATCGTACAAACAAATCCCCTCTCAACGTGTTGTGTGTCTAAACATTGGAGCAGCAGAGTCATAATGAAAAGGTTTGATTTACATTACCCGCTGGGCAGATGGACAAGTTGCATTATGCTCTTTAGCAAGGCACTGAGCCCCTTCTTGACTGAGTAGAGCTGTTCTGGGGCCTATGGTAGAAAACTGTGGTGGTTCCTACCGACGCTTAGGTAGAGCAATAATCTGAATGTCAAGCTGCCCTTCTCTTAACCTTTATTTAACCAGGATGTGTCAGTGTCATAATGGGATACTTTCATGCTTCATTCTGGTCATAATGTCACATCAAACAGGCACTGAAGCATCCAAATGCCTCTTTTGTCAGCCCAAGTGCCCCAAAGTGCCCTTGTGTTCAGCTCAAATAGCCCTCTGGTAGGTGAAGTGTGACCTTACCCCAAATGAACCCTACCCCTACCTACCCTGCAAGCTGAAGCAAGGCCCATTATTTATTTTTGCCCCTGCTGCTTAGAGAATCTGCGCAAGACGGTTGCTGCTTCTTTGGATAAAACTGGCAGTCGTTCAGTTTGCTGTACATCAGTGATGGCTAGCGGCAAGGTAACTCTTACCTGGGAGCGTCAAAGCTGTCATAGGATCCCACAGTGTAATGGCGGAACAGCCTTTTGGCTCTTTCTCCACGGCTCTCTGAAACACAAAATTACGGGGACATCAGCATGGTCGCACCTACATTAACTCCATTTGCAAGGCTTATTATACAGCAGGTACTGTTCAGTTCATGTACTACTATAATAATATATTATCTCTCTTTTACAGGTGGCTTTTCTTTGTTACAAGACATTTGATCTGCTGATCAAAATCAACTGACATCAGACCTGCAACCTAAACTTAAGACTAAAAAGTGTATTAGTACTGACACAATTAATCAATTGACTAATAAATAAATCAACCAACATTAACAACCATAATATTAATAAATGTCATAAATTTCTATCATTATAAATTAAACAGCTTTGTGTTTTTGACTGTTGGTCAAAAGTTGAGTTAGGCATTTTAATTATTTTGTGCCATTTTATTGCTGAAACAATCAAAGTAAAAATCGATAGATGAATCAATAATTCCAATAACACTTTGTTTTTGCAGACCTACAGTATATGCTTATAACGCTAAATTTACTACAGAACTAATGTAAACTTTAAAGCAATAATTTGACATTTTGGGAAATACACTTATTCACTTTCTTGCAGAGAGTTAGATGAGAGGATTGATAACCCTCATGTCTGTACGGTAAATATGAAGCACACATGGGAGAAGTTTACCTTCAGGGCTTTCTTTCAGAAAGGGTTTATTTTAACGTAAACCAAAATCTTTTCCTAAACCTAACCAAGTACAGTAGGTTTGTTGCCTAAACCTAAGGAGATTTCTGGCAGAAGGGCCTGAAGTCAAACTTCTCCCATATGCATACGAAGCTACAACCAGCAGCCAGTTAGCTGGCTAAAGTCTGAAAAATGGGGAAAAAACGCTAACTTGATCCTGTCCAAAGGTGACAAAATCCTCCTACCAGCAGCTCACTAATTAACAAGTTATACCTTGTTTGTTTAATCGGCTGAAGTGTAAAAACGACATGTTGTGATTCTACGGGGGGGTTTGTGTGCTGGACTATTTCTTGGCACAGAGCAGCGACTTCCTGAAGTCTGTCGTCACCGTGAGGTGTCCAGGCAACCGACAGCGTTAATACAATAACATAGTAGCTTATTGTCTTCAATCATTTTCACATAATACCAAGACTAGCATCTTAACCCATCGTCATCATCAGGTTTTTGTGAGAGAATAAATCAGTTGAAAAGTCTTAGGAGGGTAAATATGAAACTCCTGGCTAAAGATGTGTTTTTTCCCTTTGAAGCGATGAGTGTTTTTCAGGATGAGCCTGCTGTGTGTGTGTGTGTGTGTATGTGTGTGTGTGTGTGTGTGTGTGTGTGTGTGTGTGTGTGTGTGTGTGTGTGTGTGTGTGTGTGTGTGCGAGTGTGTGTGTGTGTGTGTGAGAGTGTGTGTGTGTGACTGGTGGTGATCACCTGATCGGTTCTCTTGGCTTCGATGCATCACTTCCTCCACACAGTCAGAGGGGAACCAGCCTGTGCGACCCCTGACCGTCCCCTCCCAATATCCGCCCTCGCCAACACTCAACACTAGAGGGATGGGGGGGCAGGAAAGAGCAGCATATCAGGAAAAAGCAACACAACACGCACCAACACACACACACAAACACCAATTATAAATGAACACACGTAAAAAGACATTATACATTATACAGACAGAAAAGAAATAATGTAGACACACACACGGACATGCAAACCTCCTACATACTCACCAAGACATACATACCTGGCGACACCTTAGACTCACTCACAAACACACACATATTCATACCTGCAGACATTGAATACAAACATATATAAAGACCTTACGCTCATGTTAGGACATGGCCATTTTACAAACTCATCTGAAGACACTTGGATCTGTCTCTGAGACTGATAGATCTCCTTAACAAGTATCTCCTCTCAGACTTGAGAAACATTATTTAAGTAATATTTTTCGTGCTATTTATCAATGCTAGTCAACTCACTGTTTTCTCAGAAGATCCTTAAAGTTTGACAATTTGGGAAATTTGTTTATTCGCTTTCTTGCTGGGTGTGAGATGAGAAGATCGATACCACTCCTATACTTGTCTGTTAAATATAAAGTTATAGCCAGCAGCTGGTTAGCTTAGCTTAGCACAGTGACTGAAACCAGGTGTAAACAGCTAGCCTTGCTCTGTCCGAAGGTAACTAAATCCATCTACCAGCACCTCTAAAGCTCACAAACCGAAGTATAAAAATGGCAAGTTGTGGTTTTACGAGGGGTTATCTTCTCACTAACTCTCGGCAACAAAGTATAATTTTTGGTGGGAATGTTCAACTTCTCAGAGCTTGATTAAATGTGAAAGGGTTGCTACTAGAACCAACTCTGCATCCCAATGCAGCTTTTAGCCACTTTTTTACTCATTTATTGTTTTCTGGTCCGAACTTGCCCTGAATGGTTGAATCTCACCATTGTCATCAGCCGTGTCCCCATATAACTTGTAGGCAGAAGCAAAACACAGAAAATCTGCACCAAAGCTTAAAGGAAACTGAATATTGGACTTACATTAGTCAGGTGTCTATAAATAAATGACAATGGGATGCTCATGTGGCATGCTATGCCCTGTGTCATCCCTCTTCCCAGGATCCTATGTTCCCCAGCTCAATATCCTCTTAATATGATACATTAAGGATTTTATGATCTCAGCAATGTTTTTTTTCCCAAGTTCAAATGTTCGATGTATGTTTCCCTGGGTCAATACGTTGAAATCACCCATAGCTTATATCCTTCTGATGTTATATTCCTCAATACAGTTTTCTTGAATTTAGACATTGATATCTCCACAATGGCTGAACAGATTTTTAACATTCAAACTGCATTCGAAACATCAATCTCCCTTTGTTCTTTTGCAATTACATAACATACATAGGGGAACATAGGGATGATCCTAAGCAGTAAGCAGATAGCATTAGCTATGGTGTTGTGGTCAGTGCAAGGCCTATTGAAAGGCTGGGACACCAGTCTGGAGCTATGGGGTATGACACATGTGCAGTGTAACTGGAGCTGCGGTTGTGCGTTGCTATTGGCTCAATTTCGGCGAGCGCAGATCAGATTTTACTGGGCATGTGTTGTACCCCAAAGATATGACACGTTGACGCCCGACAGCTCCTCTTTTCACCTTCCTTGGGTCAGTGGATATTTGCCAGTGTAGTATTAGCTAATGGCAGGTAGATAAAGTAAATGTTCTTGTGATGCAGCATCTCACTGTGTGTCCAAAATACTTTATCAGGTAGATAAATGGTGTTAGCTTAAAAGCTGCTAATTAAATCTCAACTCTGGAATTGTTAAACCCCTGCAGTCAGCAGCTTATATATTATAAGGAACTATTTGGGGCTGTGCCAAAGCCCTAAACAGAGAGGGATTCTGTATAAGTAAGTAACATTTACATCTTTTAAAATGTGTCTGTAATGTTGCTTTGCATGTTTCTGAATGTGCCTTCAATTCACTTATACAAGTGTGTTGATGTCAAAGCTGCCTGTTTGATTCATTAGTACCAGGTGTAATCAGCCTCACAAACACTGACTCCCAACCAGACAAACACTTTGAACTCACATGTAAGACAAAATGCAGTATTATGCTCCAGCACACACACACATCCACACTGTGGATCATGACATGAAAATGCACATACTCACCTTTGACCCTGTCTCCCTTATTGAAGCTGATTTCTCGCTCTCCCTGGGCAGAGTGTGATCGAGTAGCTACAAAGACGCGTCCTGGGACGGCACTGTAGAGGCGTCTCCGCTGGCCCGCGGTAGGTCCAGCTGTGCTGGCAGGTGCAGGCCTGGGTGGGAGGGAGCAGGAGGTGGGGCGGATGATTTGAGACTGAAGTTTAGAACTCAAAGCTTCCTATAGGTATTGGTGACTAAATTACTAAATGCAATACTTTGTTTTTTTGAGAGAAAGGGAAAGCCTCTGTTAAACTGGCTACTTAAGACCGGAAATTTGAGAATTTTTAAGACTGTTTGCCAGTTCTCCAAAAATGTGCCTGAACGGTCCAGGCCTCTCTATTAGGCCATATTTTAATGGTTTAATTTAAAGGCTGTCAAAGTTAACGCGTTAACACAAATTTGTTTTAATGCCCCAAATTTCTTTAACGCATTAACGCAGTCGTGCTATCTCCACTTAAAATCGATTGTGTGTCTTCGTCGCTTTGTACGGTAAAGCGGGGTTTATGCTTGCCGTAGTGTAAAGCATGTAGGCGCCGACAGGGGCGTCCTGGTGCATTCAGGTGTGCCTCGTAAGCTCCGAGAAACTCTAGCTGTTGTTGTAAAGTAGCCTCCTGCCATCTAGTGGATCTTCTTTTTGTTGTTTAACAGCTTGTTCCCCAATTGATTAATAGTATCAACTGGTGAAATAAGTTATTGTTATTACATATTAAATACATTATTTAACCGTTTAACTGATTTGTGAATTTGAAGAATCGTGACACCCCTAATAGATACAACGGCTTCAGTTCCCTGTCGGAAAGGGCTGTCTCACAGCAAGATAAAACCGTGAAAATATTCTAGATATTGCGTACACTTAAACTGAGATTGATTTTTTTATGTGAGCCTTTCTTTTACAGTAAGTGGCTAAAATACATTTTGCTGCTGCCCCCGTCCACAGCAGTACATTGTTTAGCTTTCTTGCTGGTACTCCTGTCTGTTTCTCCAAACTGGGGGCGTGCCGGCCGCCATCCACTGTAGGTAATATACTGATTATGAATAAGTACCTCATACAGTATAACACCACTTCAAAATGTCCAAACTATCTCTTTAACCAGCCTAGATGAACCTACAGTATTCAACACTTAGAAAAGTGGAAGAGAGGTTCTTGTTCAGCAAGTTTTTGCCACTCACGCCTGTCTGCGACTCTGCCTGCTCCGGTCCTCCTTGTCTCCGATCCTTCCTCGGGATGGGGAACGCGTCCTCGCCCCTCTGGGACTGCTGGAGCTCCGTAGGGTTCCTGTATGTTTGTAGCCCTGAGAGAGACAGACAGGGAGAAAGCATATTACATTAAAGATATATGTTACAATACGACAAAAAATACATACATTTTCAATTTTTCATCCATGCATGTGATAATTTCATATTATTGCTGCATACAGTATTCTGTGTATGATATTGTATTACCACTATAATTTTGAATAATTGTACAGGGTACGAGCACATATTAATGCAAAGTTTTGATTACAGCAATAGTTTTTTGGATGTTTGGATGTTGTTTCTGTTTTTGTTTTAAGTTTCTGTATCTTTTTATTTTAAATACATTCACTACTACTTACACTAACTTCAGTACATTTTCTATTTTTCCATTCATTTATTGTTAACAACTGCACCTACTTTTCTGTCGCTGGGACAACTTTAACTTTTTCTGACTGCCACATCTATAATTAATCATAAAAACTCTCCTAATGCCATTGACTGTAATTTGAAGAGTTCATAATGTTTACGCATGATAACATCAACATTCATATAATGCTACATATAATAGAATGCATGTACCAATGTCTCATAAATTATGTAGTTTTATTCCATGATGTATGTTTATGCCCATCACTCAGCATGATCACTCATCTGCTACATTGCCCATAAATAAAATATATGTACATGGATATTGTAGCTTATGCGAGAAAACATGATATAAGTTGCTGTATTGAGTACTGTTCACCACTAGAGGTTGATAAAGGTCATCCATTCTATTGTTTAATGCCCCTTCAAATTGTATAATGCAATGGAAAAAGCCATTATGTGGGTATTAACTATTTCTCCAAGCTGCAGTTTGCACTTGTTAGTATCTACAACATTATTTTTGTAATAATAACAATTAGTGATATGTGTAGCTGTTCATTGGGGAGTAACTCTGAATTCTTTTGAGAGGTCAAAAGCTCCACAACACTTACTAAATGGACCTCAAGTTGAAGTTGTTTTGTCAACTGCCGTTTACAATGTCAAGAACCTCATCTTTCTCACACACACACCTGCACAGAGACTATGTTGGTCCCCGGGGCGTTGGGCACTGCCATCCAGTCTGGCAGGTTCATGCTGTTGTCGCTGTTGGCCCGGACGAAGGGATGAGGGTTTGGTATTGTCAGAGTCCGGGTACTCTCCCGCCTCTGGGGGGCGTACTTTGGGGACTCCACAAAGGGAACTGGGAGGTGAGAGGAGACAGGAAAGTGTGAGAGAAAAAACACAGTTTGTATTCTTTGTCACTGCTCTTATTTTGCACATCCTCATACTCTACATACTCTAATTTAGTTTTCTTTATAATTTAAATTCCAACATGTTGTTGTGTTGTAAATGCTGCTTGAGTATATTCCTTATATTGTATTTCTCATTGCTGCTCCCTTTTGCTTGTTAATTTAATGCCTAATTTCCCCCGTGAAGATCCAATTCATCTTTTTACATTACAACATTACAGGACGTTACACATCTCCAAACTGGCATGCAAAATTCAGACCAGACTTCAGCTACTTACCCACATCTGTATCCCGGTGGTTTTTGATAATTTCTCCCAGCTCAAAATGGCCGGACATAACAGCCACCTGATTAAAACACACATACAATCTTTTTGGATACAGTCATATGGTGAAAAAAAGACAAAATGTAAGGGTGGAACAAACTGTTTACTATTTCTCTTGTAATTACAGTAGGTAGCTATGTGGGTGATTTAATTGAAGCATTATTCTCCTGTATTTTCTTAATGACCCCATTTTGTCAGCGCTAAACTTGCACCTCTAATGGGCAAATTTACAAGTGATGAAAACCAGATTTGTGGCCATGGTGGCATGATAAAAATCATATTTACAAGGGACATGGATTTGCTGTTTTCTTGAAGAAGAATAATACAGAAAACACATATGAGTACTCTCGCATGAGACCATATTTTTGTATTCTTTCCACCATTGCACAAATGCTTTTGACCTTTTTTATTTTACAAACGACACAGGTCAGCACACAATCAGGCAAATTTCAATGCTTTCTCCCTGTTGTCTCCTTTCGTTTTGTCTCTCGCACACACAAACACAACAGATTGTCTCAGCTGGCTTTTTCTGCACTGACAGAGTTAATATATTTAGATTAAGGGGTCACACGCAATCCAGCCACCTGGGACCTCTGTGTGCATCGCAGCACAATAATGGTTTAAAGTGAAATTAGGCCCTGGCACTTTCTGCTACGTTAACTTAATAAGACACTAAACCATACAACCACCCAACACGCATAATTATCCAGCCAGGCACACAGCCATTACCTGAAAGGGGGTCTGCCCACTGTTGTTCTTTGTGTCTTTATTTGCTCCCCGGTAGAGCAGAATTCGTGAACAGCTTTCCTGCAACAAACAGCACTGATTAATGTACGTTAATCGTAAAATATAAATTGTATAATTACTGCTTAATGCAGAAATGCATGTAATCTGTTCACATGTATGCATTGGCTTTAGAAAGCACAGTGTTCTCTTCCTTTGACTTTGTGTGCATTTCCTTGTGCTATAATGTGTATATATATATATATATATATATATATATTCTATGAAACATGCTTTTAAAGCAAAGTGGAGTGAAAATTCAAGAAAGTTGTGTAAAAATGGAAGAAATGTCTAGTTTGTCAAAATTATAAAACCTGTTTGTTGACAAAAACATAATATACAACATCATTCAAACTTTATCAGGTAAAATGAAAATATACAGATTTAGGTTAAAGGAATATTTGACCCCCAAAATGACCATTTGTCTATCAATTACTCACCCCGTGTTACCTTGAATTCTTAAAGAAAACTTTGTTTTTCTCGCATGCCTCCATGGTGAACGAAGAATCAAAAAACTGCATTTAACAAACGCAAAACTGTATCAACAAATCTGTTTACGAACTCTCACCCAACTGGTGCAGTATAATCCAAGTTTCATTTATGAGTTTGTCAACCGATGTATTTATATAGTTTTGCTGTTGTTAAACGCAGCCTCCATTTACTTCAATTCATCTAGACTTCTTTGATCTTTGATTCTTCATTAACTATGAAGGCATGAGAGAAAAACAAAGTTTTCTTCAAGAATTCAAGGTAACAGGGTGAGTAATTGATATACAAACTGTCATTTTTCCTTTAATATCTATTTCAAATTGCTCTGATTTCATCTTTTTTGCTGGGAAGATACATATTTGAATTGGTTCGGGACTGAGGGTGTTTTCAGGTTCAGGATGCTGAACCTTAAAAGGTGTGTCAATTATATAGCAAAGATAAAGAGCATTTATGAGGCTTTCACCAAGATATAAGGTGTTTAATCGTAACATTTTCTTTATTCTATAGAAGCTGAAATTTGATCTCTATGAAAAAGTGTGTCTACCTTGTTGTATAAAGCACAGATGTGCAAGGCAGTGTTTCCAGAGGCATTCTGGGAGGAAGAATCCGCCCCATAGAAAAGGAGGTGTTCCAGATGCTGCGAGTTACCATTCTGACAGGCCTGAGAGAGGATGAACAGATTGGAGGAGTGATGGAAAGAGGGGGGGGAGAGGGCAGGAAGATGTGGAAAAGGCAAAGAGTTTGTTAAGGAGGTAAAAAGAAAATGTACCAAAGAGTAAAAAAGGAAGGATTTATGTGGTTGTTTAATAAAGAGAACAGAGAGGCGGAGGAGCAAACAAGGATGAAGAACAGACAGTGACAAAGGGAGAGGAACAAGGTGACAGTTATTAAGTGACACCACATTTAATTAACACCACCTCCAAACTCAGAGGGCGAGAAAACAGAGCGAGAACACAAGCTAGATCCAATGATAACAATAATCGTACAATTATCAACATATGGACACACACATACAGCATCATACAGTGGAAATCAAAACTGTATGCATGTTATTATTATTTAGTCATAGGCAATTTATGTTATTATTAGGGCTGTCAAAGTTAACGCGATAATGACACGCTAACGCAAATTCATTTTAACGCGACACATTTCTTTAATGCATTAACACAACTTGCTTACTTAGGTTGTAGCAGGCTCAGTTTTAAAGCTAGAGTGAAGATACTGGCATCATATGAAACTAGAAAACGCTCCAAACATGCCCTAAATTTTGGCGAGGAAAAACTGGCATGGTCATTTTCAAAGGGGTCCCTTGACCTCCGGCCTCAAGATGTGTGAATGAAAATGGGTTCTATGGGTACCTACGAGTCTCCCCTTTACAGACATGCCCACTTTATGATAATCACATGCAGTTTTAAGCAAGTCATAGTCAAGTCAGCACACTGACACACTGACAGCTGTTGTTGCCTGTTGGGCTTAAGTTTGCCATGTTATGATTTGAGCATATTTTTTATGCTACATACAGTACCTGTGAGGGTTTCTGGACAATATTTGTAATTATTTTGTGTTGTTAATTAATGTCCAATAATAAATATATACATACATTTACATAAAGCAGCATATTTGTCCACTCCCATGTTGACAAGTGTAATACATACTTGACAAATCTCCCTTTAAGGTACATTTTGAACAGATAAAAAATGTGTGATTTAATTGCGATTAATCACGATTAACTATTGACAATCATGCGATTAAGTATTTTAATTGATTGATAGCCCTAGTTATTATCAATTACGCCATGGCCGGATTAAATGGTCATTTCAGATTGACTGGCAGCTCTCCATTGCAATCACACATCAGGACACTTTTTTCACTATTTTAGGTCAATAACTTAACAATGAATGTAAATATATTTGTGAAGAACGGATATTAAACTACAGGTAATCATAGCAACACTACTTCTGTTCCATGGTGTATTATATGCCTGTTAATTCACTGGTGGACTACTTTTTTTAAAATGACTATTTCACCATCTTATCCTGTGGTAAGGGACAATATAAGCTTGACAATAAACACGATATTAGAAAATATTTAATTTAGTACATTTTCACCAACACATCATCCATTAGGGAACCCTTGAATTGCAATACCACTGGACTTTGCTCTTTGCTTCAGTATTATATACAGTAGATCCAAATGAAACTGAAAAACTCAACAGGGCCTCAAGGCTGATTTAATCCTGCCAAGAAATGTAAAAACACTGAATATTTCAAATTTTGGGGGGCCATGGAAATATCCAATTTTTAAGATATCAGTGAAAAAAACAGGCTAAATGTGGATTTAATAAAAAAAAATCTTAGTATCAATGCTAAACATAGGAGTCAAATCCCACTCAACACACACACAGACAGAATAAGATGGAGGCCACGAGTGGCTGGGAGAGGTGAAGAGACAGATGCTGATGAAGTGTGGGTGATCACACTGAGAGGAAGAGGCTGATACCTTATTATTCCTGTCCACTTCACTGCTGGAATATGAGGCCACAGAAGCAGGGTGGGTGGGATGAAGGGTGAAAGGTGTCCAAGATAAAAGATGAGAGGTGTAGTGTTTCATGGCATGAATGTTTTTTGACGTAGACACAGATGCTGCACATACGCAGACACTGGAACACAGAGTACACTGGTACATTACAAAAAGGATGCATGTACACTTGTGCAATACAAACAACAGAAACTAAAACCCCAAACACCCCAAGGCAGGATGTTTTTTTCTGGTGCTTTCAGACCACAACCCCCAAATAGACACGAATTAGGCCACTGACCCCATTAGATTGAAAGTTTTTGCCCCAAGCATCCTCTAACAAATGTTTTGCTGTTGATTTAGTGTGGAATTAACTGTATACACAGCACATGGGAGATAATACCAGAAAGAATGAAACCGGAGATTAAATACTTTCTGTATTTGCAATAATATTCTCTTAATTCTTTTATCCAAAAAGTCTGGAAAAACCCTTTAAAGACCCTTGAAGTCTTAGCGGACCGAAATAATGGACACACCTGATGTGTCTCGTCCCAGCCGTTCTCGTCCCTGATGCCCAGTTTGGCGTGGTGGTAAAGCAGTGTTTCGCAGCAGGAGGTGTCCCCCCCTGTCAGCACAGTGTGGTAGAGCGGCGTCAGCCCTCGCCGGTCCTTATAGTCCGGAGACGCACCCAGAGACAGCAGGACCTGCAGAAAGACACAGCAGAGAAGGTAAACCTCATGTTCAGGCCATTCTCGAACGCTGGCAGTAATGATAACAATAAGGGAGTATAATAAAGTATGCAATTATTACTATGCAGTAAAATGATTATGAGCTAACAACATAATACAAAAGGCAGCAAGGAAAAATATCTTAAGGTGGTTTCCGACTTCAAGAATATTCATGGGATATTAAATCAGGATGGGAACACATAGCCGGGGGTTCAGAGAGGTCATGCAACACCTCAGGCTAGACAGCATTAAGTATTCAATCAGTCTGCAGTAAATATTTATGCAGTTTAGCAGCTGTTTCTTTCCTTTGTAGAAAACATGGACTCTGACAATGTAACACATGCAATTATCTCCCCCTGAATGAGTTTCCCCCTTCCTACCTGTCTTCATGGCGATTTGGGAGCTAAAGTTCTGGACAAATGCCTACATTGTAAATGTACCACACACCTTTAAACCAGGCAATCTGAATTTTAATGTAATTTTTTCTCTTTGGTTGAATAGAATAATTTTTTTGCCCATGTGCATTTTGTGTGTGGGTGGGTGTAGATTGCTGTGTGGGAGGGTCTGTTTATTCTGTCTTCAGCTTGTTTGCTTATACAGTAACACAAATGAAGATAATACTGCATCAGTTCCAGGGCAAGTATCCATCTTGCAGATACATACCCTGGTGTAAGTTGGATTTTCTCCTTTTATGGCATGGCAATGAAAACTCATTACTTGTGATTAGATAACAGCATTTCTATAAAAGGAAAACAACGCATGTGAATGTTTACCAGCAGGGCTGTATGGCGGTGGCCTCGCACAGCTTTGTGTACGGGTGTGAGTCCATCTTTGGCGCGGAAGTCAATGTGAGCACCTCCCTCCGCCAGGACCCGGATGGCCTCACCTCCACCCGGCTCACACTGCACCGCCAGGGACAGAGCAGTCTCTGGCGGACACACACACAGAGATTCAAATAGAGTTTTTAATGGTCAGAAGGATTGGTTTGAAAGTCAAATTATTTGGAGGGCACTGGCCAGATTGTTTGCTCCCAGGGGGCCGCTTGAATACTCAGTGGGAAAACTGTTTCAACAATACATTTCAACTATTTACACACAAGCTCTTCTTTCCTTGCTTTGAGGTTATAATCTTGAACACCTGCAGCTTTCTCCTTGCAGGGTAGACAAAAAAAACAAACATATTAAACTCAACAAAAGAAAAAAGTTGTGTTTACGTTCAGTGTTTCTTACCAAAAGGCGTTGTGTGTCTTGAGGTCTAACAAACATGTTGAGTGCATTTCCTTCTTCGTAAAACATGTGCAAAGACGAATTTTAAATCATGGGCTGCGGTTGAATAGTCTTTTTTGCTTAGGAAGATGAAGCCTAACAGTGAAATGACCCGAAACTAGCAGCCATGATTAGAGCTAGTCGAATTCTCGAAATGCTAAGGAAAATGTTGCTTCCTTTCTTATCTCCTTTAGCATAGGGTACACTGGACCATCCTTTACCAAAGAAATGGAGATAATGCCGTCCCACAATCCCTTGCGGCAGCAACATTTTAATTGACGCACATCAATAACATCCGCCGTCGCATGATTACGTAGCTTAGTGTAAGTGCAGTCGGATTCTCTGAGAACGGCAGTTGTCTTTTCCTAAGTCCTTCACATCTTTTCTTGATCTCATGACGTTTTCTATCGAGGTCAAGGGAAAGTGGTTAGGAAAAGACATTAGGACGTAATTTTTTGGGACTATTCAATCACAGCCAGTGTACTGTATACTAGCTTGCAGTCTTCTTCTTCACTCCCTTTGTTGGCTGAAGTTCATGAATAGTGAGGATCCAGACCCAGTTCCAGATCTGTCACTCTGCGCTTTTGGGTTTAAAAAAAAATAATTATTCCTCTATACATGATAATAAAACAATTATTTGTAGCCGCTTTTAACGATAAATCCTCAGCATGTGGGAGGCCTTGTGAAATTGTCTTGTGCCAGATCTGGCCCCCCGAACGCTATATTGAAATCAGATTTAAAAGGAATTTTCAGGTACAGTTTCTAACAGTCACAGTTCTGACAGAGAGCTTAAAGAAGACTCGCACCATGTTAACACTACTCCTAAATATGGTGGGATTATTATTTTATTATTTATATTATTTTTATATTATTTTGTAATATAAAATTTTGTATTCCCAGGTTTCTCAACTACATACCCTGAGACAATTCAGCCAACTGTAAAGTTTCCTGCAAATGTTCAAATTCACCTCTGTTAAAATGTAATGCAAATAAAAGCTTCTATTCACCTCTCCAGATTGGTTTAATCCTATAAATCCAAATAAATACTAAAGCTGTTTTTCCTACTTTGCCAATTATGTTGACATCAAATAAAGCAACAAAGAAACTCAATAAAATACTTTCAAAACAAAAGCAATGTTGTGTCACAACACTTTTAACCTCACTTAACACACTTGAACTTCTTCACAGGTTTCCCAGTCAAAACAGGGTACAGAGCGCTGGCTGCCATGGCGACAAGAGAGTTTTTGGCAAAGAGGAAAATGACTGAGGGCTTTTATCCTCGACCAGCTTCTGTGAAGCTCAGGTACAAATAATTTGGGGGGAATGTTTTCACAGCACTTCATCTGAAGTTACCATGTCGGGACGACTTAGGGAATGCCCATTAAACGGTTCCCTTGGCAGAGATGGAAGTGAGCCCCCGCTGACAGGAGCCACGCTGAATATGGTAGAATCATTTTATGTCCTATTAAAGGCACTCAGTGTGAGCCTTCTGCTGGGTGGGAAAGCATGAAGAAGGAGTTTCAGAGAGACAGGCAGGTCAAATGTAAAAAAGTGTTCACAATGGTTGTTTAATCATTTTTTTAACACATGGATTGAGTGAGTTTTCGAGCAAACCTAAGCTGTTTAATTCAAGCTTATTGTAGCAAAATAACTCATGCAATGGAATTTTGTTATCCAAATTTAAAGTGATTAAGTCATTTTCTAACCATGGCTCCACTGATTTTTGTTTAAATTTATCCCAAAAGCACAGAAACCAGGATCGAACATCAACCCCAAAGTAGCAGTAACCATCTCAAGTATTATTTTCATGTGTAGGGTGAGTATGTGGTGTGCATGTGATGTGAGTCGAGCATGTTAGTGAGTGGGGTTCATCGGAGCTCTCTGTTGGCCCCTGGTGTTCTGCAGTGGAAGTGTGTTTCACACCCGTGATGACAGGCCGTGTTTTGTGTTGTGACACTTTGCTCCCACAGCGGCTGGAGTGACACAGAGCAGCACACCCAGACTGTAAATGAGCCGTCTGCTGCCTGCGCCCCCTAAGCACCAACAGGATCTGAGAAAAGACACCAAATTGTGAACAGCATTGGCCCAGATCCTTGACAAAGTGTTAGGCCAACATACTGCAGAGCTGAGGGCAGAAAACGGAGGGGGAGAGAACGGCAGAGCCACAGGTCACAAAGCTGCTGGCCAACGGCGCGCTAATTTGGCAGAGAGGAGATGGTTAACTGCTTGGGGATGTTAAATCTCAAGTACATGTTTATATGTTTGGACAGACAGGACAATTCAATAAATAGAGAGAGACAAATGAAGGAAACAATTTGACGATATATGGGTGTGTAGATAGATGTACAGTATATATGGATGGATGGATGAAAAGAGCTGCAACAAGTAAAATCAGTATCACCGTCAACTTCTACCCTATTTTGTCCTTCTTGTTTTAAGTCATTTTATTCATCTCATGAACGTGATGATTTTGATGTGTAAGGAATAGGACTGTCAATCGATTAAAATACTTAATCGCGATTAACTGCAAATTGCACATTTTTTTATCTGTTCAAAATGTATCTTAAAGGGAGATTTGTCAAGTATTTAATACTCTACCAACATGAGTGGGCAAATATGCTCGCTTTATGCAAACGTATGTATTTCTTATTGGAAATCAATTAACAACATAAACAATGATAAATATTGTCCAGAAACCCTCACAGGTACTGCATTTAGCATAAAAAATATGCTCAAAACATAACATGGCAAACTCAAGCCCAACAGGCAACAGCTGTCAGTGTGTCAGTGTGCTGACTTGACTATGACTTGCCCGAAACTGCATGCGATTATCATAAAGTGGGCATGTCTGTAAAGGGGAGACTCGTGGGTACCCATAGAACCCATTTTCATTCACATATCTCGGGGTCAGAGGTCAAGGGACCACTTTGAAAATGTCCGTGCCAGTTTTTCCTCGCCAAAATGTTGTGTAAATTTGGGGCGTTATTTAACGTCCTTCTCGACAAGCTAGTAGGACATGTTGATACCAATGGATTCCTTAAGAAGTTTTCTAGCTTCATATGATGCCAGTATCTTCACTCACCTTAAAAATCTCAAGTTGCATTAATGCATTAAAGAAATTAGTGGCGTTAAAACAAATTTGCATGAACGCGTTATTATTGCGTTAACTTTGACAGACCTAGTAAAGAACTTTGTAAACTTTCAAATAACTGCAATACAATTGTAGTCTGTAATTGTTATGGATGGATAGATGATGTGGATGAAGTGGATGGAGCTGAGGAAAATGCTAAATGACAGAGGGGAGGTGACAAGTCCTCAGGCTCTGAGGCACTCCTTACCGCCGGTGTCCGGATCCTGGTAGTTGGGATCGAGGCCTTTGTCTAAAAACTTGCCCATCTTGTCCACAGCGCTGGTTTGGATATAATCCATGAATTTCTTCAGGCTAGCCTGCATGCAGAGAGACACTTGCTGCTGTATTATAGGGAGCAGATAGTACTCCTTCTGCCAATACAGTGCAGAACAGCACATTATAACATAGTTCAGTATGGTACATTAACGAAGGGAAAATATACACAGATACACATGCACAAATACACTGACATGCATACTGTATTGATTCAACTCATACTGGGCCAGTATATTTATATGTCTGAAACATGCAGCTGAAACCCTTGAGGACGAATAGGTTTCATACCTTAGTGTGCAGTTTGGCCAGTTGCTTCTCATCCAGATTGGTCTGTTTGTACACCCTGGTCTTGTAACGAAACTAAACCCGGGAGAGAATAAGAGAAAGGAAATGAAGAGTTAATCCTAACACGGAGGGTGTTTGGCCTTAATTCTCTTAGCTTTTGACCTAGATCCATAAAATGGGGCCTGCAGATTTATTGTACAGAGAAGCTTTATCTGGTTTGCTATACAAACCCCCTCTTCTACTTCACTGAAAACAAGAAATGTGAAAGGAATGGTCTCGCTTTACAGCAGTTTAAAGACAGTTTAGAGCCTCCACTGGGTCATAATACAGCATGAAAAGAAGGTGACTGTGCAGACTGGATAAGAGATTAGCAGGGAAGCTGAACAGTTCTGTGACATTCCTCTAAGAAGCGTTTATGAAACTTCATTCATAAACCAGGGTTTTCTATAACCTTAGATAACACAAGGAACATTTACAGTAGATGTAGTCTAAACTGCCTTAAGGTGCTGCTGTTTTTTCACTTCTTTTCTGTGTTGTAGAGTAAACCTTGGTCACATGATGTGAGGCAAAACGTTGAACAAGACAATCCTAATCTACTGCACTGACCATAATGCTGTAATATACAAGTTTCTTTGACTGACTGACTGGTCCTACGGATGGTTGACTTTTAAGATAATTTAAAGAACAAATTTTTCTGACAGTTTCTCAAAATTTATTATAAACTTTCAAAGAGGAAGCCATCACATCATATTCGGATTTTGACCATTGCATTATTGAATAACAGTGACATGAGTACATGCAGACATACATCACTTCACTAATGTGTAGTCTTACAACTGTGTCAAAGGAAGACTGGAATAGTACCTCTAAATATGGTACCCCTTTCTCAAAGGACTGTGGGTACTCTCTGAGCAGCCTCTCCTCCTCCAGGAACTTGGCATCATGGCCGTCCGTGGCGGGCTGGAACAGACCATAGTTCAGGACGTCCCGCAGAGATTCGGTCAAGGAGCACAGCACCTGCTGCTTGGCCTTCCACACCGTGGCATCTGGGTTAAACCGCAAACATTTCTGCAGGAGAGACAGAATGAGACAAAGCTCAGATTTAAGTTTATGGATCATTGGTTAACTGGGAAACTCTAAATGTCTAGGAATAAAAATGACCTACATTAATAAACATCTTACCATGTGAAGAATCTTAAAAACAGTTGTGGTTTACAAGAGATTAAGAAAATACTTTGACAACGTAAGCAGTTAAAACAAGGTAAGAAATATATAGGCAGCCAAATTTAAGTGAATGACAAGTAATAATAGTCATATTAAAAGCAAGTCAGTGAGTTGAAAAACTGATTTAAAGATGATAAAGATGCAGCCAGACTCAGTTTATT
>CAKALU010039828.1:0-14091 GCA_916700995.1 Hozukius guyotensis
GACTATAAGGATGTATATATACTCTAGTAATACACTGACTATAAGGATGTATATATACTGTATTAATACACTGACTATAAGGATGTATATATACTGTATTAATACACTGACTATAAGGATGTATATATACTGTATTAATACACTGACTATAAGGATGTATATATACTGTATTAATACACTGACTATAAGGATGTATATATACTGTATTAATACACTGACTATAAGGATGTATATATACTAGGGGTGGAACGGTTCACAAAATTCATGGTTGGGGTCATATCACGGTTTTGGGGTCACGGTTTTGGGTTCGGTACATTTATGGTACAGCAAGGAGGTCAATTTCTGATTTCAACATGCTTTTCATTTATTTGGCAAAAATAAGTTAACAAATGTTTGCCTTAACAAAAGTATGGCTTCCATAAAGAACATCAACACTTCTTCATTGACAAGATCTTAATTGAAAGAATAGGTCTTCTACAGTAATTAGTATAAACATATTTATACATTTTTTTCATATAAATATGATGAAATTATAGACTAAGGCCATCAACTGGCAGGAAATAAATTGAAGCATAAGCTCAACCAGAACTATGCTAAAAAAAACAACAATAAAAAACAGTATAACATACAGTATGTCTCAATTCCCTGATTATCAGCCGTTAATTGAAAAATTAGTTTTTCCACTCAAACAGTGCAGTATTTGGAGGAATATGGTTGGACTTTGGCACGGTGTGAATCTGCAGTGGGAGGATGTCTGAATGCTGTGGGGGAACGGACTCTCTGTCCAGTCTGCTTTTGTTTCGCTCCGCTGATCGACACATCCGGGTGATGCCGTCGTAATTAAATATTTGAAGTGTCCACATATAAACCCGACTTCAGTTGAACAGTGTCGGCGTACAGTTTGACACAAATCGTTGTGCGTAAACAGTTTAGCTTGACTATCATGAGCTACTGGGCGCTACAGCTCTGCTACCATTCCTGGTGCGCTGCCAAAACTTTCCGGGTAAAACTCACGCTCCAGAGTTTCTGTTCCACGCGTGCGAGTAGTCGACATGAACAGCTGTTTGGGTAACGGCGAATCGAAAGGATGTTGCAAACCGAACCGAACCGAACGTCCTGAACCGAACGGTTCGGGTCAAATACACAAACCGTTCCACCCCTAATATATACTGTACATGTAGCAGCGTCATCATGCAGAAACATACATCAGGTCACCATGTGGGAAAACGTTTTTAGAAGGGCTTGAAGGGAAAATAGCATTTTGATGCTAAAACATACATACTTTCACCAAAATGTTCAATGTTGGGATCTGAATACATGAGGAACACCACTGGGAAGATACAGAATGATACAAAATAAAAAAATAAAAATAATGGACCCGCCCTTTAAATTTAAATTTAAATTTCCTCTTAGGTTATTAACAATAAAACTAAATCTAATATACACCGGAGTGCCTCAGTTAATTTATATTTATCCATCTTTATTGAAGTGAGGTGAGATGTGTACATATAAAGAGCCAAACGTACACAGAGGCAGCTATTGTAGAGCATTAACTGGCATTAATAGCAGGTGCTTACTGTGACCTTCAGAACATTTAAAAAGGGCCGATGGATGAATGAATGGTTGAGTTGTACCATTGCCACTGGTATATACTGTATGGTCCGAGCATCACAAAATGAAGCCCCTGTCCTGCTGTGGTAAGACAGTTGCAACCAACTGTATTTAATATCTATCTTACTTATCTCTTATTATTAGCATATATAGCATTCTATATATTGATGTATTGTTTGTCTTTGCAGTGCTGGGCAGACTCCTCAGAAGATGCGTCAGCTGTACAACAGTGAGCTGCTGGACATCTACTGTTCTCAGTGCTGCAAGAAAGTGAATCTCCTCAACGACCTGGAGGCTCGACTTCGAAACCTCAAGGCCAACAGGTAGAACACACATGAGCACATGAAGATGGAGCATAAACACAGAGGCTGAACGGGACCAATCCGTGGTGGGTGGTAGGCTGCTGCCTCAGCATCAATACTCTGATACACATAAGACGTCCACCCAAATCCCACCCTCTTATTCATTCTTGGCACCAAATCAAAGGGTGAGCATAAGCTGTTGCTATAGCAACCGCATCCCAAATTGATGGGGGGGCTGGTTGCTAGTTTTTGTGTCTCAGTGTGTGAGATGCACACATGGCTACACATTTGTAACAGCGTGCTGCAGGGATGATGGCCGACCAGGAAGTGATCATCTCCCTGGTTCCCTCCGCTAACAGGAAGTGATCATCTCCCTGGTTCCCTCCGCTAACAAGAAGTGATCATCTCCCTGGTTCCCTCCGCTAACAGGAAGTGATCGTCTCCCTGGTTCCCTCCGCTAACAGGAAGTGATCGTCTCCCTGGTTCCCTCCGCTAACAGGAAGTGATCGTCTTCCTGGTTCCCTCCACTAACAGGAAGTGATCATCTTCCTGGTTCCCTCCACTAACAGGAAGTGAACATCTTCCTGGTTCCCTCCGCTAACAGGAAGTGATCATCTTCCTGGTTCCCTCCGCTAACAGGAAGTGATCATCTTCCTGGTTCCCTCCACTAACAGGAAGTGATCATCTCCCTGGTTCCCTCCACTAACAGCCAATGGGATTGTTCCATTGGGTTTTGGATTATTGCAGAAGATAATCTCTGTGGCAAACACACGTTTATGATACTGACACGTTTTGTTCAGCAAGATAATCTCCACTAATGAACACCACTTTATGATTTTTTTTTTTATGATTTATGAAGTGTGAATGCAATCACCAGAAGTAAAGAGCTAACGTTAGGCTATAATCAAACTACACCACAGGCACATGACTTCACGCCACCACCACTATGCTATAGGAGGACGAGTCGGCCTGATGATGTTTAGTAGTCTCATTTAGCCACTTGTTAGCAACCGCCTTTTTTAAGATGTATAAAGACTCCAAAATTCACCAGTGGGGTATTTATTGACATATTTTGTCGTAGAATAAAACACTAAAATCTCTTCGGCTGGTGTTAACCACAGACCTTATTTCAGACATCTAACTAAAGACACACTAAGTGAGTGTGCTGACTTGACTATGACTTGCCCCAAACTGCATGTGATTATCATAAAGTGGGCATGTCTGTAAAGGGGAGATTCGTGGGTGCCCATAGAACACATTTACATTCACTGATCTGGAGGTCAGAGGTCAAGGGACCCCTTTGAAAATGGACATGACAGTTTTTCCTCGCTAAAATGTAATGTAAGTTCGGAGCGTTATTTAACCTCCTACCAGTATCTTCACTCCAGCTTCAACACTGATCCTGGAGCAACCTCCAGAAGATGGATTGTGCTAATGTGTTAAAGAAATTAGTGGCGTTAAAACAAATTTGCGATTACACGTTATTATATTATAACTTTGACAGCCCTAATAAAAACAAACTCTCTGTACAGAGAAAGTACCAACAGACAGGATGGACATCTGAAACATGAAGCATCATTAATAACCTGTTATGAATAAACACCACAGTAAGTGGTAATCAGTCCATACTTGTCTGGTTGTTTCAGAGGTTGTTTTCTGAGATTGTTCCAGGTTTAAATGTCCTTGATCAGACTGTTTATCCTGCTGTCGTAATATTTCCACACAGGTTTCAGATGTGTCAGCTGTTTTCTAAACATTAATATGTTAACATGAAGGTATCCAGGGCAGCCCGAGTTAGTCACTTCTAAATCTGTGCTTGAGAGCGTGTGAAACATGTCAATGTGTGAGGGTTGGCAGCCCTGATGCAGTGTGTGTGTGAGTGTGAGTGTGTGACTCCGTCTCTCTCTTGTGTTTCAGCCCTAATAGAAAGATTACCAGCACAGCATTTGGACGGTGAGTGACCTGACCTTCCTACTAATCACCTCTTAAATGAAAATACTGCAGCGAATCTGCATTTGCATAGAAAGAGGGGGGGATCCCAATGATGGGTTCAGTATTTAGCAGGGTGATAAATAGAGTGGTATGATGGGAGAGTAGTTTCTGGCCCAGTCTGTATGTGATCATCATCATTAATAATGTCCTGTCCTGTCCTCCCTGCAGCCAGCTGTTCCAGGCCAACCACAGTGTGTTTGGGTCCAGTCAGGGCAGCAGCACAGAGGACCTGTTCACGGACAGCATCGACTCCTGCGACCTCGATATCACAGAGAAGGTACAAACACACGCTCATGCACACAAAAATCAACGCAGTTATTGTGAATCTTGGATGAAAGCCAGTTAAAGTGATTAGCCCAATTATTAGGATCTGTTTGTTTCAGGTTCACCTGCCAGGTATTTGCAACGGTAGTAGTGGGTAGGATGCCTCTGAATTCCTCGGATGCACGGAATCAACAGGCGGGAACCTCCGGGTCTGAGAAGTGAAGTCAATACTGAAGAGCCTTAAAACTGCATCCTCTCTAGCAGCCAGCAGGGGGCGACTCCTCTGGTTGTATAGAAGTCTATGAGAAAATGAGCCTACTTCTCTCTTGATTTGTTACCTCAGTAAACATTGTAAACATGAGTTTGTGGTCTCAGTCGCTAGTTTCAAGTCTTCTTCAATACAGCATGATGTTCATTTAGTAAATGATGGTCCCATTTAGAGTCAGATAGACCATAAAGCAGGGGGTGCTTTAGGGCGGGGCTACCTTGTGATTGACAGCTCGCTACCACGGCGTTGTCCGGTCTGGGAGTTTTTCCGTGATTTCGTCTTACAACGTTTAACCCTTTCACAGTTTTTTTTCACTTCATCAAAGTTAATTAAAACATTTTTGGTCACCTAAAAATGTCTTATTCAGTGTTCAGTTGTTCTTAGCTCCGTCCTCTTGTTGGAGCCAAATGCTTGCTTTAATTTGTTAATAATATTAATATTTTGGTTTTGTTTGATAACGTAAATATATGAATTTGTGGCTATGGAAGGTGTGTTTTTCAGTTATTATTTGAGTGATTATTAGCTAATTAATGGCGGCTGGTTGGAGTGAGAGGAGAGTGCGTGTTAACACCTCCGCCCCCTTGATAAGCAGGTGACTGCAGCGCCTTTGTTTATCAGTTCATCAGGATATGGGAGCAAGGGTGTTGTCAGGTATGCAGCCGTACAGTTTTAGGCCGCTGCCAAGCGCCATATATGAAGTGAGAAGTGTCTGATCGCACCACT
Source organism: Hozukius guyotensis (assembly GCA_916700995.1). Lineage (NCBI taxonomy): Eukaryota > Metazoa > Chordata > Actinopteri > Perciformes > Sebastidae > Hozukius > Hozukius guyotensis. The sequence continues at coordinate 5,161 of CAKALU010039828.1, forward strand.
CTCCTTCTAAGCTGTTCCGGTAAGGCTGATTAGTTTTTTGTGTGGAGAATCTTGGGAAATAAACAGATGGAAACAAGTAAAAGTTGTGACTCTTTGGATAATTGGGCGCATCAAACTCTAGCGCATATCCTGTAGAATCATTCAATTCAATTCAATTCAATTTATTTTTGTATAGCGTCAAATCACAACAGAAGTTATCTCAAGACGCTTTATATATAGAGCAGGTCTTAGACCGTACACCAATCATCACCAGGAAACAAGGAAACTACTGCTCTTTTATCTCTCGTGTCACTTCTGGTTGCAAAAAACCAAGATGGCGACGGCCAAAGAACTCGAGGCTTCAAAACCGTAGTCCACAAACCAATGGGTGACGTCACGGTGACTACGTGCACTTCTTATATACAGTCTGTTGGACTCAACAATCAATATTGAGTTGATTCCACCATAGAGGTCCATTTCAGTACAGTATGTTAGTTCAAACTGTGCAGACCACTGGAGGAAACTGAAGTCGGTGTTGTGTTGCTGGAGCCATGTTTAGTTTCCCAGTGCTTTCTAACATGGTGGATGATCCCATGAAGAGATGCTCCTGGTTAATGACATTGTGTAGGTACACTTCAGTATTCTATTATTAGAATGTATAGAATTATACATGTTTCTTGACTGTTTTTATTAATCGTAACAAATGTTTTAACTGTATACAAGTCAAAATATGAAAGCATATTAAATCAGTGAATTACAGATGTCTTGTAGGGTGTGTGTTCTGGCTCTGCAGAGGACAACTGATGACTTTGTCTTCTCAGCCTTTGAGAGGAAATGCTGACATGCTGCAGTACACACACACACACACGTGTACTGTCAAGTTTAAGCCTGCAGAATAATAGCAGGAGACTCGTGACCTTGTGTGACATTGAGTTGCAGCTCAATGATTTCCTGACAGTTTGTGTACAGGTGTACCTAATAAAAAGGCTCCGATATGTTGATGATACAAAGTGTTCATCTCCAGCTGTGTGGTAGGATGAGTTAAAGTAGGGCTCTACCCAAACTCAAAGCTTCTATTGACAGTCTGGTTAACAGTCTGGTTAACAGTCTGTGTGGGAGCCAAGTTTAGTATACATGTTTTAGTTCAATAAATAAGCACAATCTGTATTTTATGTAGGTGAGATAAATAAGTGATTTCATTGAATAAGTTAATTCATAGTAATTAATATGTTAAAAGTAATTTAATGATCATTTGATTTAATTCATCTTGATGTAATGTCTTTGTGTGTTACTTTGTAAAGGCAACACTATATAAGCTTTCTGCTAGACCGGTAAGTAGGTTACCGTCGCTTTAAGAGAAATAGGCTTCTTGTGCTCATTGAGGTAAAAACAGTGGTTTGTTTTGTTGAGGCTCAAGTTAAGGACCGAGCCACACGGTTTTCTTACCGTAGTACAGTTTGCTAATTAGGAGAACTTAGCTTTTGAATACTCCTGTAAGAAGATACTACAAAACTGTGGAATAAAGATTTTTGTTTTTATCCTTTTTTACAACGGAGTCCTGTGGAAGTTTTTCCTTCTCAAGTAAATGTACACGAGTAAATCCAAGGTGATCGTTGAGCTTCAACCCCAACAGTCTGGTTAACATTCTGGTTAACAGTCTGGTTAACATTCTGGTTAACAGTCTGGTTGTCTTCCTCAGGTCAGTTATCTGGAGAAGAAGGTGACAGAGTTGGAAAGCGACAGTCTGGCCAACGGTGACCTCAAGTCCAAACTCAAACAGGAGAACACACAACTTGTACACAGGTAGGAAGACCCAATCAGACCAATCACAACGTCCACACTCACAGACTCTGAGGCTGTGAGGATTCAGGGCTGAAGGCTTTAGGGGGACACTGGGACTGAGGGTTCAGGTCTGAAGGCTTTAGGGGGACACTGGGACTGAGGGTTCAGGGCTGAAGGCTTTAGGGGGACACTGGGACTGAGGGTTCAGAGCTGAAGGCTTTAGGGGGACACTGGGACTGAGGGTTCAGGTCTGAAGGCTTTAGGGGGACACTGGGACTGAGGGTTCAGGTCTGAAGGCTTTAGGGGGACACTGGGATTGGGTTACTGAATCCTTTATCTATTAAAGGGCCAGTGTGTAACTATTAGGGGGGTGTATTTGTAGAAATGTAATATAATATGAATAAGTATGTTTTCATTGAAACTAAGAATGGTTGTGTTTCCGTTAGCTTAGAATGAGCCGTTTAGATCTCCATAGAGAGCAGGTCCTCCTCACGGAGCCGGCCGCCGTGTCTCTACAGTAGCCCAGAACGGACAAACCAACCTCTGGCTCTAGAGAGAGACTTTTTCCAACACGCTAGGCACACGGGAGAAGTTTCAGTTGGTTGCAATCTGCAAACTCACTGCTAGATGCCACTAAATCCTACACACTGGTCCTTTAATTCATGTTTTTATGTTTGCCTAAAACTAGTCTTATTTTATCTTCCAAAAGTAACACATGATATTCATGTTTTCACATGTGCAATATGTATGAAAAGCCCACTATACCTAAACCGTGCAGAAACCAAGACTTTCTGTGAACATTCAGTGGGACCGTATGATGATCTGATCCACAGATGAGAGTTTCACAGTATTACGTCTGATGGTTTACTCTGTGTGTCTACATAACCTCATCAGTTCCACCTGACCTCATCTGATGACAGCTTTATCACCACTATGTTAAACTACATGGAATGTTGTGGTATCTCTCACCCACTGTCAGGGTGCATGAGCTGGAGGAGCAGGTGAAGGATGCAGAGACCAGGGCAGACCAGAGTCTGGAGGAGGAGACCAAGAGACACCGGGAGGTGTACAGCAAGATGGACAGGGACCGGAACCTCGAGATAGACCTGCTCTGTAACAGGTAACCACAAGTCACTTATTCCATAGAACCATCAGAACTATCAGAACCATCAGATGATTTTCCATCCTCGATACTTTGACAGGGCCCAGCGACAAATTCCTTCCTTAGTCAATCTGTGGTGGATGGTTGTGGCAATTTACACCACAGACTGCATATAAAGATGGACGACATGACAGCTCCCCAAAAGTGAAGCCAAAACATCTGGATGGCCCCGTGGTGGCTGGCTGCAGTATAGCTCATAAGCCCCGCCCCCTCCATGTTAGTGGATGGGACATGGGACAAACTAAAGAGTCAGAGGACACGTTAAATAATCTTTCCCAAAGATGGTTTCTGTCATTTTAGGTCGTTCTGATCACGCTGATGTTTGTTCAAGTGTTACTTTTTCTGATCAGTTTGGTTTTAATGAGTTAGTTGATGCTATAAAAAGGAAGCGAGACGTCATGATTGACAGCTGTGATTGACAGCTGCTCTGAGTGAAGTAGTCAGAATGTTACTAGAGAGGAGATGTAACTTTAACTTTAATAACCGTCACCAGTCTGTGTGATAGATAATAATAATAATAATATATAGAGATAATAGAACATGTGTCAGTCTGAACATAAATGTATTTATAGAGATATTATGGTTAGTTGTTGTGTCTTTCTAACCAAACAGCTACCGTGGTGCTAACGTAGCAGCTAGGTGGCTCACGCTAACAAGCGGCGGCTGTGCTCGGCTCGTGATTGGCTCGGGCGGGTGCGTGGGCGGGACCTCGAGACCGCGGCTCCGCGCCCCGACTCTCAGACTCTGGCTCCAAATGACGTCACAATCTCAAGATGGAAGCTCCGTATCTGGATATTTAGGCTTCACTTCTGTACAGAGGGAGGAAGTGGAGACGCGTTGTCCATCTTTATATACAGTCTATGACTGTATACGAAACCACCTACTACATACTACTGACGAACGCAGTACGCAGTATACAGTACATACTGCATACTACTGAGGAACGCAGTATGCAGTATACAGTACATACTACATACTACTGATGAATGCAGTATACAGTATACAGTATGCAGTATACAGTACATACTACATACTACTGATGAATGCAGTATACAGTATACAGTATACAGTACATACTGTGTTCCTCAGTAGCATGCAGTATGTGATGGTTAAAGTGATCTATTTAGCAGTATGCTAGACGAGGCTTTAGCCTTTAAACCAGCTCTTAAAGCACTGGACAAAAAAACAAACTGGTACCACTATTACAATATTATCGAACAATACAACTTTGATTTAGTTGTTTCTGTTCTGCTTGTTTACTTTATAAGAGACTGCAGGTTTAAACTATTTATTCTAACAGCTCATAATGAAGTGAGACAAACAGGATCATCAACGAGGGGAAACGGGAAATATAAAACATTCATCCACAACATTTACGTTACTCAAACTGCTTTTTCAGTTCCAGCAACTAAACAGAAGACTGATCTCCCTCCAGATATTAGAGGAATGTTAAAAAGAGTCATGTTGTCTCAGCAGGAATCTCTCTGCCCCGTCAGAGGAGGCTCTTTCCCTCTCCTCATCCCTCGCCACTCTGCTGCTCTGTGGCCGGCTGGCGAGCGAGCTACGCCGGCGGGCGATTGTGGAGCTTTTCAACTCCAAAAAGGCAGATAATCACAGGTTCCTGTTAAAGGGACTGTTTGTAAGAATCAGAAATTGGTTGTAACAGCAACACCTGTGGCCGTTAAGTCAACGAAAGTCAGCGCCCTGTTGCTCGCGCTCGCCCGAGTGCACGGGCTACTTGAATGTGAGCGAGCATCCGTCGAAACAGTGAGGCGACACACGTCAGCTAAAAGCACAATATCACTCTATATTTCAGCTGCTTGGCAGTAATGTTAGCTGACCAGACGAAGGTCTCTCCATGAATCAATGCTGATCCTAGTGTTGGCTTTTCCTGCCTCAGCCTCCCGACCGCGGCCGGAGGGAACAGGGGAGACACCGGAGTTTTGGTCGGAGACGATAACGTTTCTCTCTGCGGAGCCCCGTCACTTCACAAGACACGGGAAACCTCTGTTGGTCTGGAGGAGCTGCAGCAGTTATTTCTGCACAAACGTCCACTGTACATTCACTAGATATTCTCAGAGCTAAATTAACTCTTCTGCAGTGTGGAGTGTGCGCGCATGCACTTGAGGTGGAGCGAGCTGTGAGTGAAGGCAGGCAGGCAGGCAGAGGAGCAGAGGAGCAGAGTACAGCAGAGACTCCGGTCCTGGAGACCAAAGCTACGGTCTCCCCCACGTCCTCCGACCGCGGCCAACACTGTTTAACAGACGGGCTTCACTAGATACAACCAAGAGGTTTTGGTGCTTCCGTGTAGTTTGTGTTGGAGTCTGAGTCTGAACAGCGTAGCCACATGCGAGCGCGCATGGGACACCGACCCGGATTGATTTATACCTGTAAGAAGTTACAAACAGTCCCTTTAATTTATAATGGACATCTGTGTTGTGATATTTAAACAAACTATCCGTCATCAAGGAAATCAAAGCCTCTCGTCTACAGACCGGTCTCTAGAGAGCTCCAGTCAGCTCATAGCGGTCTGTGAGCGTGACTACCCGGCTGGCTGGCAGCGACTCCGGCAGGCGCTAGCTGTCATGGCATTTTGTGGAGCTTCTAAACTCCGACAACGGTTGAACAAATGTTCGATTCGCCATCTAACTTCGTAAAACTGCGGATATTAAAAATCGACACAGTGGATTTCTTGCCTCAAAAACTTTCAGAATTTAATTGAGTGATGAAATAGCTACGAAAAATGTAAAAAAACAAGCCGTTTCTGGCTGTTGTTGTAACCGTAGCCTGTAGTGGTCCAGCGCTTTGCATTGTGGGATACAGTAGACGAGGTAGACTGGTTCCATGCATACTGGAGATTTTTTCCAAATCAGTACGACATTCTGGTATTTTTGGCATACTGTAGATTTTGCTTTTATTCGCATACTGAATACTACACACTACATTTTGGCCAAATCAGTACGTACTTCTAGTATAGTATGCGGTTTATGTTACAGCCTATGATTTACATAACCAGTGTTTTGCTCAAACGTTATAGCTAAATGGTTTGCTGAGTTGATAGTGTGAAAAAGAGAGTAGTTCGTCTAGTAAAGTTTCTGCTATGTTACTGTTAATGCATCTTTTATTATATATTTGGATGGGAGCATTAAAGGGGAACTACGCCCATTTTCATAATTCATACATGTTATTCCTATGGTCTGAAACAGTCCAATAATATTAGTAAAGATGAACAACTCTCTCCCAAATCCAAAAACTAGAGCGCTAAAATCGTCAAGTATAAAGTGTGGGGCTGCCCCATAGACAATGAACAGGAAGAGATGTTCTAGATGACTCTGAGAGCAGCCAGGAGAACGTTCTGAGTATCTGGGGACATGTTCTGTTTCACTACTGACGACACTACAATAGAATAAAGCTCCTCTGGGTATAAAACAGAAAACAACCATTCTGTGTGTCTCCCATTCATTGTCTATGGAGCAGCTCCCTATGACATCATCAGTTAGAGACGTACTGCTCTGGTTTCTGGCTCTGAGAGAGAGCAGCTCATGTTCACTCAAATTGATTGAACTTTGCAAACCTGCATACACAGGGTACAGCTGTTGGAAGAAGAGAATGGAGAGATGAAGTTAAACGTATGCAGACTCAAGTCACAGACTGAGAAACTGGACCAGGTGAGTGGGATTTACTAAAAGCATGATTCCGTTTATTACAACTTGAGTCTTTTTTTTGTAGTTTTGGCTATTATTATTATTATTATTATTATTATTATTATAATGACTACTCTGAGTAGTAATAACATTGTAGAGATCCGGGAATGTGCCAACATTGCTAAAAATCAGCAGTTAGACCAGGTGTCAGCAACCTGCGGCTCCGGAGCGTCATGCGTCTCTTAAGCCCCTCTCCTGTGGATTTTTAAAATTGGAAATGAATAACTGTTCTTTGTTTACATTTTCATTTTCATTTATCATTGTTGTAGGTCTATGGTACAACGGTATGACGGAGTATTAGGGCCACATTGACAGGAAAAAAAAGTCACAAGTTTATGAGAAAAAAAGTCAGAATATTCTGAGAATAAAGTCATAGTATTATAAAGTAGTAATTTTATTTAATATTCTTTTTTCCTTGTAAAGTTATGACTTTATTCTCGTAATATTCTGACTTTATTCTGTAAATCTCAGATGTTTTTTCCCTCAATGTGGCCCTAATACTCCGTAGTACAGTGGTTCTCAAACTGTGGTACGCTTGGCTCTCTGTAGTGGTACGCAGAGGAATCTCTGAAATATTTTTTTTAAATTAATAAGAAATAGGGCTGACCCATAACTCGTATTTCCATCGTCATCGTGATATGAACATGCGCAATGAACACATCGCAAAAGGCTGTCTGGAACGCGATGAATCCGAAAAGTCATTATATTTAGTGATGGTTAACGCTGCATCTTCTCCTCTGCTCTGTGTCGGAGCTCTCCGCTCACATCAACACACAGCGCAGTCAGTCCGTGAACAGCTGATCAGAGAGGCCGTGATGGAGACAGCTACAACTACTCGTTACTATAAGCTCAATAAAACTTTGCAAGTGTAAAGCCAAGACACGTTATCATTACACCTGTTCAACAAGCATAAACATGATGAAACGGTTGAACATGGAGGAAAGCAACGTTTCAATCTGCTCTGTCTGCAATCTCTCATCCTCCGCCGCTTTAGACGGTTAGCTCGGCGGCTAATAGCTAACTGTAAACACGTGTAAGTTATATAAACTGGGAAAAAAAAGTTCAGAAACTTGTGTTTGGTGGATTATTTCTCTGTTGTTACAATGCTAATGGTCATTGTATTTTACATCATTGGAAAGCCTGTTTATTTACCTTCACAATGATGTCCAACTTGTAAGGATCATGCATTTGTGGGATGAGCAGCACAGCTGATTATGTGGGGAGCGCCCAAGAAAAATGTTCCAAAATGCTCTGCCAATGGTAAACAGTGTATTCTACTGTTGGAATTGACTCTTGTTTTGAGTTGTTTGGTGGATTGGATGATTGAACTCTCTATCAGTAACAAGTGCCTGATGTGCATGGGGCCTGCTGGGTACTGCGCCCTACTAAAGTGATCATTTGGTGTCTGCTCCAAGCATCGGCATGCCACGTTTATCTAATCTGGATAAGGCCCGTGCGATAGGGCAAGTTGAAGCTGGTGTTCCGCAAAACCAAGTTGCAGCATTATTTGGAGTCAGCCCTGGTACCATCTTCAAACTGAAGGCCAAGTTCCGTGAAACCGGTGATGTAAAAGACAGACCGCGAAGTGGAGGTCCCAGGAAGACAACACCCCAGGAATCACCCTTACAGCACTGAGGAACCGTAGGCTGTCTTCTAGAGATTTGCAGGCAAGGTTTGCAGGACGTTATGGCATACAGATCTCTCATCAGACGGTCAGGAACAGAATGCACACAGCCAATCTCAGAGCTCATAAGGCTACCAGGAAGCCTGCAATGACTGCCCTTCACCGTCAGGCCCGTTTGCGCTGGTGTCGACAACACAGACAATGGAACCTGAACATGTGGGGGAATGTCATGTTCAGTGATGAGTCCAGGTTCTGTCTGCTAAAGTTGGATGGCAGGGTCAAAGTATGGAGACGACGTGGAGAATGCAATGCTGATTGTTGCACCGATGGAGTAACAGCTTTTGGTGGGGGCAGTGTCATGGTGGGGGGCGGCATCTCCCTCACTGGCAAAACAAGGCTTGTCATCATTGAAGGCCATCTCAATGCAGTGAGATATCAGGATGAGATTCTGCAGCCAGTGGCGATCCCATATCTCCACAATCTGGGACCTAACTTCATCCTCCAAGATGACAACGCTCGCCCCCACAGGGCCAGGGTTATCACAGACTACCTCCACAATGTGGGAGTAGAGAGAATGGAACGGCCTGCCAAGAGTCCAGACCTCAACCCAATTCAACACTTGTAGGATCAGCTTGGGCGTGCTGTACGTGTTAGAGTGACCAACACAACCACGCTGGCTG
>CAKALU010039830.1:0-25322 GCA_916700995.1 Hozukius guyotensis
GAGAGGGAAGAGGAGGAGAGAGAAGAGGAGAGGGAAGAGGAGAGGGAAGAGGTGGAGAGGGAAAAAGCAGCCTCTGACGGGGCAGAGAGATCATGACCCTTTTTAACATGTCTCTAATATCTGGAGGGAGATCAGTCCTCTGTTTTGTTGCTGGAACTGAAAAAGCAGTTTGAGGAACGTAAATGTTGTGGATCAATATTTTATATTTCCCGTCTCCCCTCTTTAACGGTCGCATACTGCATACTAGTGAGGAACGCAGTACGCAGTATGTACTGTATACTGCGTACTGCGTTCGTCAGTAGTATGTAGTAGGCGGTTTCGATACAGCCACTTTGATGTGTGAAATCGGTGGGTTCCTCTTCCCTACTTCCTACCCTCCACTTCCGGCACCCTTGCTCGGACCACACCCATTCTCCAACTCGACCTTCATTTTGATCTCAGCTACACACCTGTAACATTTCCTGACTGTCCACAGACTGCAAATCTGTCCACGGACAGACGGACAGACAGACAGACAGACACCTGGTGAAGTAGTCCAACCCTCCTCTGTGGTAGTTCCCGCTACAGTAGGAGTCTTCAGGACCACACGTTGCCATGGTGACACACAGACTCAAAGGTGAAAACAATACCAGCGTCACCGTCATGGCATTTTAAAATCACCAGCAACAGTGGAACCTGGACAGCTGTCGGCACCAGAGATGCAGAAGACAACAATGAACTGTTGTAACTGTTTTAGTTCCAGGCTGATGTGTTGTGGAGCTTCATGTGACAACAGAAAATACCTGTCAGATTATTACAGGTCCATTAATGCTGGGAGTCATTTAGAGCAACGGGAAGGTTTGATTAAATAATTACTGTAATGGCTTCAAGTTTTAGTTCAGTACTGAGACAATCCAGCTCAGTAGAGACATGGCTGTGTGATTATTTGCTATGATTGCTTCCACTTTTAGATGTGCCTGAAGCACAGACTCGTCGCTGTGTGATTGCTCTGTGTGCCTGCTGCCACATGGAGTAGCGGGTATTACTCCGAGTTTGCCGGAGGCACGGAAATACATCAGCTCATGGAAAGCGATTGCTCTTTGATCGCTTCATGTGATTGCTGCCACCAGAAAACATCAGCTCTGATACGAGCTCTTGCTGGGGAGGTGTGTGAAAAGCTGCCACGATGGCTGAACTCTTCCATCAAGGAAACGGCAGATTCACCATGAAAAGGTGGACGCGCTAAAGTCTACTATGGCTGCAAATGATTGTTTTCATTAATCAACTCGTATATAGGGATGCTCATTTTCAAAAAATGTAACCGATAACCGACCCTCGTTAACTGATTATTACCCGTTAACCGACAAGATTTGTGCCTCGTACCAGTTGCTGCGTGAAGTGTCGCGGACATGCAGCCACTTTCCCAGTAAAAGTCTCCACCGCACATTAGTTTAGTTTAGCAGGTTGTCAGCTGTGTGTCTGCCGGCGTAACTTTAGCGAGTGTCCAACAGTGTGTGTGTTTGTGCTACGTTAGCAGCTCTAGCATTGCCGGAGGCTTCGTGCTCGCCACCGCACACGTAGTCTGCGTAACTTTCGCAAATTTCCAACAGACCCTGTGTGTGTGGGTTGGCGGTGAGTGTGAGGTTGTTGGTGGCGTTCTAGCTGTGAACGTAGGTGTAGCAGTGTGTGTACAGTTTATTTGTCGGTGAATAAATGCTACGAAACTACAACTCCTCCGCTCCGCTCAAGCGAGCCAGGGACCGGAGCCGACTTCCTGTATCCGGCTGTTAAGGTGGAGCAGCTTTTCTCCTTAAAGTGACGAGCCGCTCCTCTGAGCCGCTCAGCTTTTGAGTTAATTATTATTATTTTTTCTTTTAACCGTTTTAACCGATAGCGTTAATCGGTTAAAATCCTTATTGTCGGTTAACGGTTAAACGGTTAATTATGGACATCCCTACTTGTTTAGTAGGGCTGAACCATTAATCACATTCAAACCGACATCGCAAAAGCTGCGATTAATTCTACACAATCTAACCAACCAGAGGGGTCGGAAACACCTGGCTCCGTGGGCTTCACGTGCACACACGCTGCTCGACCGCCACGTCACACATGAGAGTAGATGAAGAAAACAGCTCGTAAAACAGCACATCACACGTAAGCTTTGATGCCAGCAGTATTACCGTGTGAATACGGCCATGGTCGGTTTAAGTGTAGTCCACATAATTCCATATTACACTGTGTTATGGACAAAGCAGGGACCCAAATACAGGAATCAGACAGGGAGGTGTTGACATGGATGTATTAAAAGAACTGGATACAGCGCTGGAGGCGGGGCCCCGGTCATTCCTATGAGAGTTGCTCATTGGCGCATGAAGCCTAAATGGCTCGACTCCTGTCCCTGTCTGGCGGCAGCAGGGAAGAATGGAGATAATGGAGAACAAGACTTGAGCGAGGACACACAGGTGTATCCTACGCTGAAGTCTTTTATCAAGTGACGTGACGTATAAATGCAGCACCTCCACATGTGGCACACAGTTTGAAGCAACTGACGGCGCTCAAGATTGACGCTATGGAACCAAGGATTTCTCATCTGGCAGCTTTGGCTCCTCGTCCTCCTCCTTGTCCTCGCGTCTCTTCCTTGCATCTCTCTCTCACGTCCTCGCTGGGCGGAGCTAAGACGAGAGGAAGGGGAAGCATGGAGACACGTTAGCATAATGAAAAGCACCGTAGGAGGTTGCTGGCAGTGGCAGGAAGGCAGGGAGACGGGCAGGCGACTCGTAGAGCCTCTGAAGTAGTTCTCTTCTTTCAGAAGATGTTCCACAGAGCAGGAAGTCTGCAGCCACGGTCTATACTCAAAGATCATCACTCTGTAACACCACTGGAACCACAACTAGACGTAGACTAAAACCATCACTCGATCGCATCACGTCAGTCTCAGGAGTCCCATTCTGCCAGTTGAACCTCCACTCATATCAGATCAATAATTTAAGCCAATCAACCTAATAGTTTAAAACCTTCAGCAGCAGCAGGGATCAGTGTAATTCTCCTTTGAGCTCTCACTGCTTCTGCTTCTCTCTCTTTCTTAATCTTGATGAAATTAAGCCTAGCAGGGATCATTAGTGTCTTACGTTCACATTAATGCAATCATAGCTCTATACTGAAACAAGGAGCCCTCATGGATGAGTGAGCTGCTTACCGTATCACCGCCGTGGTTCTGTTTGTCTTCATGTCCTTGTTTTCCTTCTCATTCTTCATCTTGTCTCCCCTCTGAACGCAGCTATCCTTTTCTCACCTCACATTTATTATAATATATTGTGCTTTTACTGCCACCGTGCACTATAGTCAACAGAACTGTGCCAGCCAGATATATTTTTGCATTTTTGTACTACCCTGTAACCCACTCATTCCAGCTCTCCTTATTTTAGTCTTAGCATCCACCCTCACTGTCTTTTTCCTTGTTTAGTCTCTCTCTTCCATCATCTACTCTCCCTCCCTCCCTCCCTCCCTCTGTTTCTTCTTCTCTTAATTTAGCCTTACATCCTATCTATTTAAGGAAGAAAGCAGCATCTGCTGGGAAACTGCCGGGCTGGGTGGGGAGATTTGGCTGAATGGCACAGCAAGTCCCCAGATGCCCCGTTGTGGCTCATGGTGTGGAGGAAGAGAGGAATAGAGAAAAAGAGGGAGCGATGGACTGCAGCAGATCGACAGATATGGACAACAGCAACAACAACAGCAGGAATAAGAGAAAACAACTGTGACTGAGAGTGGACAGAGCAGAAGATTTACTATGGAAACAGGGAGGAGAGAAAAGAAGCAGTGAGCTCCACCTCTGCTGCTACTGCTGCAGGCTGCTACTGCTGCTGCTGCTGCTGCAGCTACTGCTGCTGCAGGCTGCTACTGCTGCTGCTACTGCTGCTGCTACTGCTGCAGGCTGCTACTGCTGCTGCTGCTGCAGCTACTGCTGCTGCTGCAGGCTGCTACTGTTGCTGCTGCTGTTACTGCTGCTGCTGCTGCTGCTGCTCACCTCAGAGCTCTGCTGATCATAGAAAAGACAGTGGAAGAAGCCTTTGCCGATATAAATGGTATTTTGTTTTTGATTTAACTTCCATTTGGGCCCTTCAGGGAGTCCAAGAAGCAAGCTTTGTCACAATTTAAAACTGAAATGGTTCTTTACAACAGACAGTTTAGACCAGGGGTCTCCAACCTTTCTTCCTCTGAGAGCTAATTTGACAAAATGAAAGTGGCCCAGAGCTACACATAACGCCACCAAGTTGTACATCGCCAATAGCAGACATCCTTTCTGTCTTACTTTCATGGTCCTTTAATAACACTGCAGCCACCACAGTCATCGCTTCTATTACAGTCCCTCCATAGGTGAAGGGCTTTGTGCTTCGTTAGGATGTCCTCCACTAAACGAAGCCTCTGCTGCAGCGTTGGCCTTCTTCTTCCTCAGTTTGGTAAACAGAGACTGTCGGCTTTTAAGCCTTGTTTTCAGCTCCTTTACCTTCTCTGTTCCTAAACTGCTGCCAGACGGAAAGTCCTGTGAAAAGTTGCCGTGGACTTTGGTGAAGTGGCGCTCGACGTCACATCTTTTACTGACTGACACGCTCATGCTTTTGCACCGCAAATGAGACGCACACACATTTGTCATCACCCATTCCTCATTCAAATAGTATATTTGTTGCTTTTTATTGGCCTGGCTATTTTCTGCGGTCATTGTCAGATCTGATGTACGCTTGCTTGTCTGCTAACATCGCCTGATGTTACTGCGTCGCTGATGTCATGAAATTTGAAAGCAGCACAACTTGTTTAATTGTCGGCCGATTGGCAAATAATCATTTTGTGTCAGAAGGGGGCGCGATGTATGTGAATTTGATTGGATAGACATTTAAACTGGATTACAATGTGACCTTTTGTTATCAAACTTATGTCCATATTCTTGTAACTAGGGATGCACCGATACCAGTATCGGGTATCGGGTCCGATACTGTGCTACTGTACTCGTACTCGTACTCGTAAAACGGCTCCGATACCACTTTACGGTGGTGCGCCCGACCCCGCTGGGCCGGGATCCCACCTCAGCCGGCGCGCACCGGCCCTCACTTTCATTGCGCCACGGGGTTTTGCTTGCACCCTCTGACTGGCGCGTGCGTTAGACTCCTTGGTCCGTGTTTCAAGACGGGTCGGGTGGGTTGCAGACATCGCCGCAGACCCCTGGCGCCTTTTACGTGGGTCGAGCCCCGATCTGGCGGCACAACGCAGTCGGGGCTCACTGAGGACAGTCCGTGGAGCGCTGTAAAGCTGCGGCAGCGAGCCACCTTCCCCCCGAGCCTTTCCAAGCCAACCTAGAGCTGGTCGCGGCGCACCGCCTCGTATGCGGGACTCCCCAGCCTGCCGTGTGTCGCTCACACCCTCCAGCTGGCTGTTAACGAGGGTCTTTTGGCACAGAGAAGTACTCGTATCGGTACTCGGTATCGGAGAGTACCCAAATATAAGTACTTGTACTTGTACTCGGTCTGAAAAAAAGTGGTATCGGTGCATCCCCACTTGTAACCTTTAGTGAGCCACTCACACACAGGGAGGTACGAGCTACTTGTTGGAGACCCCTGGTTTAGTGACTGAATGATTCAACTTTAACCTTCTACACTTGTGCACACACAGATTTCCAGTGCAAAAGGAATCATTTCAGGTTCATGCAGTTTTACCTCCAGATAAAGTGGTCTATTATAAAGCTGTCTAACGTTCGAATGTCGTGTTTCTCGCCTCATCTGACTGCGTTGTAGAATTGTCACCTTGTTCCCAGATTCTAGCAATTAGTTTGGTAGGTACAGTATGTTGTTATCATACCCAATAGAACTCACGGCCAAAACAACATCCATCCTCCAATAAATTAGAATTATGTTTGAAGGTTTATAGAAAGCTTTATGCCTGTAATGTGTACGAGTGTGAGAGAAATGGGAGACAACAGCCGTAGAGGGGGAAATCTAAATCAGATAGCAGAGGGAGGCAATTACCAAATAAATTGCTGCGCTCCAAACGAGATCATAACAGCGCTGGTCGTGCCAGACGGGTGTGGTTTACACAAACTGTTTAAATTCTCTACACATCATGGCACATCCTGTTTGTGTCTGCATGAATCAACGGCTAGATGCACTCACAAGAACACATGCACATAACACAACCCGTTCTCATCAATGAAATACGGCCGCTTTGTATCTGACAGATACAAAAGCTTCCTTGTACTGTATGTAGGTTTCACATACAAGGAATTTAGTGTTTTGGTGTTTAAACAAGAAACATAAATAAAGAATGGTTCGTATGGATTGAATAATAATTTATTACATGGTGCATGATAAGAAGAATAGTACAAAGTCTTTGGCGATTAGACTCCATCGTGACATAGTATATTAAAGGGGGTAGTGATGCTGTGGTGAGATCAGGTATATTCCCCCCGGAGTCTAGACACAGGTGGTGGTGGTGGTGGTGAAGGGAGTAGCTGAAGATCCAATGAAGGGATGTAGAGCAGGCCTGGGCACTGAATATGATGAAGAACCGGAGGTGATGGGGTGGAGGCGGGTTGCATCGAGTCGCACTGAAATGACAACTGACAGCAGCAGAGAGGAGAACAGTTCTAAAATTTGATTGCAACGATATGATTGGCTCAGAGAGAGCGTGGCCGAATCTGTTTGGTTATCTAAGAGTGAACCA
Organism: Hozukius guyotensis; assembly: GCA_916700995.1. NCBI lineage: Eukaryota > Metazoa > Chordata > Actinopteri > Perciformes > Sebastidae > Hozukius > Hozukius guyotensis. The sequence goes on from CAKALU010039830.1 coordinate 6,688, forward strand.
CCCACAGTCAGCTGATAGAGTAGGAGCCAGTAGATATAAGAGAGACAGAAAGGCTGTGAATGAGAGAGAGTAAAGAGAGTCTTCCTGTCTGATCCTTCGCATAAGCTTCATTTAATGTCTATCTTAGTTTGAATGATTTGTACGGTATAGTCGCACAGTATTACATTTGTACGGAGGGTGCTCCATGACGAACACAAAATGCTGTTGCACGTGGCCAGTAGGTCGGCATCGATGCAGGCTCGCTGTTGGAGGGTTAAATCGGTTAACGTGCAAACAGAGGGAGTGGGTAGGAGAGGGTGTAGGGGCGCTTTGAGAAAGGCTACAAGTGTTTTAAATCAGAGTACAAGCTAGCGACTGTTGTTTTTTTCTGTCTATTATGACGACTGTCACCAGCAGAGGCACTCAGCTGGAGCTAATGAACGTTTAGTCGGTGAGTTGGCAGAACAACGAAGGAGAAACTCTTGGCTCTGGGCCCTTTTAAGTCTCTGCTGACTGTACATTCACGCTTGGCCAAGTATGTTTTTTTAAGAAGACACACCGCTCTGTCGTTCCTTATGTTTTTGATGAAAAAATAAAGAGCGGCCTGTGTCTTTCTGCTGTTCATGAATAACCAACGCAAGACTACCGGCACTAACACCCACTGGAATCACTTTACCTTACATCTTGTTAAGAAACAAATACTTTTATTGCATTGCACTTTTTTTTTTTGTGAAAATCCTTTTTAGTGAAAAACCAAATCAAACAAAAGAAATAAGGTAATCTGAAGTCATAAGGTCCCCCTACATAAATACGGGATTAATAGAAATAAAGAGTCTGTTCTTTCTTACATGATAATTCCTGTATTTTAAAATCCGGCTCTATTTTTCACTTTCCTACCTTTCCTTCCTAGACAGGGTTATCCTGATAATGGAAACTCACCAACATCAACTTATTGTGAATGTTTTTTTTTACCACGATCAGTGTTAAATCCTATATCCTCCTATCCCTACTCTGAATTGACAGTTATTACCATAACTGTTATCAACAAAATATAAAACCACTTTTGAAAGTCATGATAATATTTTAATATTATTGAGTTATGTTAAGCCTTCAATAACTGCTTGGCTTTTTTGGCCATCGTCACCTTTTAAGATGATATGTTAGCAAACAGTTGCTCATTTACACATCCAGCAGCTCTGGAGAAACATTATCATTCATTTGGAGTCTTATTTCTGTCCACCTGGTGAATGTATATCTAGTAATAACTCTCCTTTTAGCTCTGATTTTGGTCTCCACCAACTTGGGGAGCGAAGGCTGGCCCGTGTTGTCTGATCCAATAGAAGAGCTACTGGAGCTCAAACTGCTGAAAAAGTTAATGCTGGTTCCGATAGAAAGGTGTCAGAACACACAGTGCATCTCAGTTTGTTGCGTATGGGGCTACGTTAGCATCTGTAGCTCTGCTGGTAGCTTTGTGCTCGTTGTAGTCACACACATACGGTCTGTCAACGCAGCGTAACTTCAGCGAGTTTGCCGACAGACCGTGTGTGTGTTGTCGGTGGCGTTATAGCTGTGAACGTAGGTGTAGCCAGAACCGCCGTCAGGCGAGGGCAAGGGTACAGCTGTCAAGGCCAGGGGGTGGGGCCCATGCAAAGGTCTATGGTTGACCCTTAAATGGGATCAAGATAGGGATGTTCATAATTAACCGTTTAACCGTTAACCGACATTAAGCATTTTAACCGATTAACGCTATCGGTTAAAATGGTTAAAAGAAATATTTATAATTAATTAAAAAGCTGAGCGGCTTAACCATCATTGTGGCATATCTTGATAAACCACAGTGAAGGTGTCAATAAATAGATAATAAATAAGGTTCTGATCTGTCAGGAATAGACGTGGTTTTAAATATTAATAACTATTACAGACTGTGGGCTAAAATGCACTAGAAGCCTGATTCTCCTTTACAATAATTCACTAGCTACAGGTTTATAATCAGGCAGGCAAACTCATTAATATACACAATAATTAAGATCAGTGTATATGATGGAATAGTAGCATTAGAATGTACCACAGGTCACCAAATTTGGGCTTTTAGAAAAAACAAGACTCGGTCAAAACCAAGTATATGTCTGGACCGTATATGGTCAGGATGTGAATTTGTGGCTAAATTGTTACACAAATAGTCAGAGGTCATGTCTATTATGTTTTGTGAACAGTTTTTTCCACTTATATCTTAATGTTTGATTGAAAGACAACTTATAATGAAGCAAATGACATTCAGTAATAGTAAATGGTAACATTTACTAGTCAGTATATTATACATTTTATACAAGGTGAAAAGGTATTAGCATGACATACAGTATGCAAGGTTAAAAGTATTTCAGTTTTTTATTAAAGCATGTGTATCAAAAGCATTCATCATATAAGTGGTATGTAACAATATACACATACTTTTATTTTAAGTATAAGTTTATCAGCGTTGACATTCCCCCGCTGTCATCACTGACGTTGTTGCTGCCATATTTATTCCTAGATGGAGTGTTAATGGAGTAGCTACAATGTTAGCATAGCCTGGCACTGATCGATCTGAACTCCATTCAGAAAACAAGCATTTTAAAAGTTGTTTGCTTGTCGTCATGGTAACAGACCTACAAATCAAGATAGATAGATAGTAACTTTATTAATTACGAGGGAAATTCATCGTAATAATGTCGTTATTTCGGCATCATTTTGATCCGTTTATTGAAATTAAATCACAGCAGTCAGTTTATTTTGGGTTCATACCGCAGTAGCGATGTGCGATACATCAATATTTTGACACCAAAACGGTCCTCCAGAGTCTGACATCAGAGCTGCGCCCATAGCAACGGTCTGTTATACATAGCAACGGTCTGTTATACATAGCAACGGTCTGCTATACATAGCAACCGTCTGTTATACATAGCAACGGTCTGTTATACATAGCAACGGTCTGTTATACATAGCAACGGTCTGTAATACAGAAATTACAGACCGCAGAATGCCGTGATTGACCAATCAGAATCGAGTATTCAACACAGCTGTGTAATAATTATTTTTAATATTTTGCCCTAATTATATATATTTGACCTTTTGTCCACAACCCCTCCTCACACTATACCTGCCACTGTTTGACCATCAGCTAACTGATTAATAAGCCAGCAAGGCAGAGCGGCGAGCAGCCATGTGATCACATGATGGAGAACCATCAGAGAGCCTTAACATGGCCATTCATCTGGTGGGTCAGTTAGTACAGGGACTGTCTATCTTCCCAGCATCATATCTAATGATGCAGAAATATGTTTGTATATTATGTAACTATCTGGATGCCTCTTGTTCTGCTCTCATTTCAGTTTCAGTCTTCACCTCTTTGTTATTCTGACCTTCTGTGAAAAATCTCATCATCCTCCTCCTCCACTTGTCTCTTCCTTGTTTAAGTCTTGTTTCCAGGCAACCCTTGTCAGAGGAAGGAAACAGTGGCAGCGCCTACATCTGCTGCTGTATCTCTGTTTATGTTTACAACAGGCCTGTTCTCAACCCTCTCCTCTCCTTTCCTCTCCCAACCACCCCAAACTTTTTATTAGTAATCTGACCTACTTCATGATTTCCCTTGGTCTCTTAGTGAAGGTAGTTCTCTCTCCCCTCCTCTTGATTTTTCATTTCAGAGTGATGCTGCTGCATCTTAGCAGTCGTGAAAGAGCAGTACACTGCTGTGTTCTCTGAAAACTTCACATGCAATATGAGCTGTGGGCTTCACTCTCTCTCTCCTCTCTGCTGGAAGGCACATCACTCAATATTCCTGCAGGGTGAAACCGTTGAAATGAATGGAAGAATTAAAGCCTGTCCGTCAGTGCCAGTTTCAGGTTTAGACAGAAGCAAGGGTGAAGTAGAGATAAAACGGTGTCAAGTGTTATGAATAATGCAAATATCATTCATATTCTTGAATTCAAATGAATATTTTCATCTTGCTCTACACAGAAATGCTGTATTGCATATATTAATTGTAAGAATTGTAAAGTGCGGGATGCAGACGCTGTACCCTCCAACTCTAGTCAGACCCACCCAGCATCCCTCCGGCTCCAGTTAAACCAGTCAAGCATTGGTATTATGCGTGCGTGCATGTGTGTGTGAGAGAGAACTATGACCTCAACCCAGTTGTAGATTAAAACGTAAGGCTGACATTATGAAATAAACAGATGGACTCAGAGGATGACAGGCTGGGCTAGCATGCTCACATCATGTTGATGGTTAAGTCTCAGTGTTGTCACTAGTTCACAAAATCTAATACGAACACATTTGATCCAACTCCAGATGAATGAATTTGAATGCCAACCACAGCCTAATCCTAAACTAGGTTGTAGAAGTCATGTTTCCTTTATTTGCTGCGTCTGCGCTGACAGTCAGACCCTTCCTGCAATTTTTCCATCTATGGTGTTGAATGTAAAGTACTTCCACCCATCAGATGATGATCATGATGATCCACACGCCACAGCCCGTCAGTTTTCTCCATTTGGCGAGAACGAAGATAACAACCATAGCCTACAGAGAACAACGGGACCTCTTAGAACCCCCTACTGGAATTCAAGGCATGGCCTGTCGCGCTTATACACTAAGAAATTAAAAAAATTAGAAATTTAAAGTTGAATTGATGATTACAGACTGGATATTAAAGGTCCCATATTGTAAAAAGTGAGATTTTCACGTCTTTTATATTATACAGCAGGTTTAAGTGATATATAAATACTGTGAAACTATCAAAACACTCAATCCATGGAGAAATACACACAGCCCGTATTCAGAAACTGTGCGTTTGAAACAAGCCGTCAGGATTTCTGTCCATTTGTGATGTCACAAATCTACAATACTTAGACCATTTCACAGTTTTAATGTAAACATACTAAATGTGTCCCAGTTTGTTTCCTGTTACAGTGTATGTGAATAACATCAGCTGACAGGATGTAAACATGGACCCAAACTGTTGCCCGTTGCCATTCCGTTGAAATGCGCTAAAACGGAGTGTTTCAGACAGAGCATGAATACAGGTATATTCAGACAGACAGTATGAGAAAAAGAATGTGTTTTTTGAACATTAAAGCATGTAAACATGTTTTAGTAGAAACCCAAAATACAAACATGAACCTGAAAATGAGCATGATATGTCCCCTTTAATACATGTTTATCTGTGTTTAGAATAAAAAGTGACAAATCTAAAAGCCACATACACTATACAACCGATTCAGCCAGGTTGGAGCACATCAGCTAACAGCTTCAGGTCCGGTTGACCTGGCGACACCTGGTGGTATCAACGGATGCAGTTTAATACTACAGCTCCCAGAGTTCACTCCTTGAGAAGCTACTTTATCAGTTGAACTTTGGCAAACTAGCAGTAACTTAATACAGCTGTGATACAGCTGTAGGAGAGTGAACAGTCAACAGGCTGATATCAGTACGATAACATCACCAACATTAACGCTGCTTTACATGCATGCTTCATTTCCTGTGAGTCCTTTGTTTGTAGGAAGGCAATTTGAATCCTGTGTGGAAATGGCGGACTCCGCCACTAACAATGACAGCTTCTATATGGAGAGGTAATTACAGAAGTAAATACTGTGAATGACTACTGCTGAAAATATCCGTCCATAAATAATATCAGAACTGGGGTTTGATGTTTGGGTGTGATATCACTGGTATTTGTGATTGTATGTGAGACAGTTTGTGTGTTAGTAGTAGACAGATGAATGTTGATTAATGAATAAGAAAATTACCTGTTTATTTTTCAAAAGCAGTTTATTTTGTGACTTTATTGTAACTCATTATTCACAATGAATCAATAGAAGCTGAATTCTGAAGCTGAATGCTGCTTGGCCCTGGTAATGCTGCTTGGCCCTGGTAATGCCGCTTGACCCTGGTAATGCCGCTTGGCCCTGGTAATGCCGCTTGCAGTGTTGTTGAGAACCGCTCATCACTCGTTGGCTCCAGGGAGTGACACATCGGGAACGTCAGCAGCGCGTGGCGGCTGCGTTACCTGTTGTTTTTTATTTCATTTATAATGGCAAACTCTATGTAGAAAGAAAGGGCTGACAGCAGCAGCAGCATAAACGCAGACGCCATGCCCTGATGTTCCCAGTGTGGATGAGGTGTAACGTTAGTAAATCCAGCATCCAGCAGTTAAAGTGAACTACAGTCAATGAGCCGCGGCCTGTAAAGGTCGACATGCTGGACTCAGTCTGCAGAGCCCTGAGGCCCCGCCCCCCCGCTGCTGCTAGCTGGTTTATTCAGAGTTTATTAATACTGAACGTGTCGTGTGCCCAAATCGCGCCAACTTCAACACTGCACTCCTTTGTGTCCCCATCAATACACCCACACACACACACACGCACACACACCAAGTGTGAGGTAGATCGGATGATATAGTATGAAGGACACACACACACACACACACACATACAGACAGTGATTCCTTGCTTTATAGTTAGATTAAAATAGAGACATATTAGAAGACATCATTTTTATTTAAATGTACATTTTCACAAGAGGGATAATAACGTCTCTAAACTAAATCGTCAATTCTCTGAGGTGGAGAACATTGTGAAAGTCACTTTCACAAAATGACTTGATTTCTCTTGACATAAACGCCATTAAGGACAATTGTGTGCAGTATTAGCTCAGCTGTAGGAGGTATCAGTGGTACATCAGCACAACTGGACTCAGTTGGTCTCCTCAGACGGGGGCCTCTGGGTATTAATTAGAACATCAGTCAGATCAGAAAGGTCATGCCGTTAGTGCAGGTTAGTGTGGGACATAAGGGCTGGTGATGGTGATGGATGACACCAGTGCTGGAGACGCAGTACTGATAGGAAAACTGACAGCTTACACAGATAGGAGGCTGGATTAATTAGAGTGGAGTTAGGTGTAGGTCATAGAGTCGGTTGTACAGCTGATGACGGTCAGTCCCACCACGGATGCACCTCGTTAAAAATGTCTGTTTGTAGAACTGTGAAACAGAAAGAGAGGAACTATCACACTGCTGGATATAAAATATATATACACATTAGTGTTTTTTTTGTAAGAGAGACATTTAGTTTGAGTGTAGTTTCTAGTCTTTGTAGCAGCTCTTATCATCAGTAGTTTACAGGGAGGGAAAGCCGGACCAAGAGGATTAAAGGTCCAGAAGATTAAATGGTACAGATTGAAGTGAAACAAGCAAACGTAATACCAACAGTCTTGTTTGTGCCCGTGGGGTCACGACACTGGTCACGTGGTCGCTTATCTGTTTGTGGTGTACGCTACCAGCCTTCACCCCCGATGATGTCATCGAGGCTGTCTCCGTGGAGACGGGTAGTGGAGCGACTGATTGGACGGTTAACCTCAGGGGCATCTGTGCCGCCCGGGCCTGCTGTTCCTCTGAGTGGGACTGATGGGGAATGTGCGGCGGAGAGAAACACTTTCATTTAGTGAGCCCGGCCGACGGCGTGCGTTGGTTTAATTCCCATGCAAACACATTTTTCTTTGCTCTTACGTGCCTCATTGACTGTGACCGTCCTCTCCCTCTACTTTCTGTTTCTCACCACCGTCCTCCTCTTTTTCCTGCCAGTATTTTTATGCGGTCACATCTTTCAGTAGCTGTTCCTTTTGTCTTCCTTTGTTCCTTCCTCCTTTATCTTTTCTCTTTCATGCAAATTGCAACTACTTTGCATTTAGCGTTCAGCCTTTCATACCTCTCTCCCTTCCTCTTTCTCTTCTCTGTCTGCTTTGAACGTCGTCCCTGCTCTTGTTCTTGTTTGGTCCTAATATGACTCAGCTGTACGTGTGTGCATGTGTCTCCATACTAGGGATGCTCATTTTGAAAAATTTTCTTAACCGATAACCAACCCTCGTTAACCGATTATTAACCGTTAACTGACAAGATTTGTGCCTCGTACCAGCTGCAGGAGCACAACAGATATTCGTTGACGGGAGTCTCCAGTTCACCGTCCGGGAGCGTTAACTTAGCAGCTACGATGCTGCGTGTAGTGTCGCGGACATGCAGCCACTTTCACAGTAAAAGTCTCCACCGCACATTTAGTTTAGTTTAGCAGGTTGTCAGCTGTGTGTCTGCCCGGTGGAACTTAAGCAAGTGTCCAATAAACAGTGTGTGTTTGTGCTACGTTAGCAGCTCTAGCATTGCCGGAGGCTTCGTGCTCGCCGCCGCACACGAAGTCTGCGTAACTTTAGCGAGTTTCCAATAGACCGTGTGTGTGTGTTGGCGGTGAGTGTGTTTTACCACTGTGTGTGGGGTCGTTGGTGGCGTTCTAGCTGTGAACGTAGGTGTATCAGTGTGTGTACAGTTTATTTGTCGTGAATAAATGCTATGAAACTACAACTCCTCCTCTCTGCTCAAGCGAGCCAGAGACCAGAGCCGACTTCCTGTATCATGCAACTCCGGCTCCGCCTCTTAAGGTGGGCTGTTAAGGTGGACCAGCTTTTCTCCTTAAAGAGACGAGCCGCTCCTCTGAGCCGCTCAGCTTTTGAGTTAATTATTAACATTTCTTTTAACCGTTTTAACCGATAGTGTTAATCGGTTAAATGCTTAATGTCGGTTAACGCTTAAACGGTTAATTATGGACATCCCTAGTTGTAGCCATTTGCTGTTTCATGAACTGACTTTAGGTGTATATCCAATAAAGCTATTTATCATCACTTGTTCAGGAGATATCGCTTCATTCTGCTGATATGGATTTATTTAGAAGGCTACTGAGCAGTTGGTTGGCTTGTAGGGTTGTGCCGATCGATGATGTTCAGAGAGATGGCCAAGAGCCGATGTCTTTGCCAATGATCGTTTTCCCATTAATCTATTAAAATATTATTATTATAAAATTTATATTAAATTCAATTTGCCCCGTCATAGTTTCACGTTGGCCTTCCCCGCATATAAGACACTTTCGATACTGACACAGACACACACCGACCAACTGACGGGCATTTAAGCAAAGACCTGTGCCTTTAATATAGGCTTTGTGTCAAACACTGTTAGGAAATATAGACCTATAGAAAATGAAAATAAATAAATAATAATAATAAATTAAAGGTGCGAGCAGCGATGAACGGGCCCTCGCACCTTCCCGCGCGTCGGGGGTAGTGGCGGGATGCTGATTGATGTGGCCAGGCACGATGACCCAGAACTGTGATGAATCCAATGACGCCTGCCACAAGACTCTACGACAAATGAGTTATGAAAGGGGGCGTGGCTAACGTCTTGGGGCGGGGCTATGAGTCTATTTTTGCATGTAAATGTCCTCAGGACTGGACCCTCATCATGCCTGAGAAATTTGGGGCAGATCGGACTATGTACAGTGGAGTTACAACAACTTCCTGTTTCATGGCGAATGGCTCTAAATGGCCGCCACGCCACGGTCAGTGAAAACTCACCATTTGAATAACTTTTCATCCTTAAGGTCTTAAGACGGTCCTGACCAAATTTCAAGTCGATCTGATTAAATCTGTAGGAGGAGTTTGTTAAAGTACGCGGCCTATAAAACGCTAAAAATGGGCAGAAATCACACATTAAATTTAAAATGGCAGACTCCTTGTTGCGTTTTGGGCATACCTCGAAGAGGCTTTTTTGTGCGTCTCCACATGTTACATCTGTCTGCCAAATTTCATAGTTGTAGGTGAAACCGGAGCGAGGGGCTAAATTTTTCCAACTTTCTAGGGGGCGCTAGCGAGCCATTTTACAACACCCAAGCCCGAGACCCTTAAAATATCAATTTTTTCACCGCGTCTGATAAGTGTGCCAAGTTTAGCAACTTTTTGAGCATGGCAAAGGCCTCAAAAAAGCGATTCCTTTGGGAGAAAAAGAAGAAACACTACAGTTTCAATAGGGCCTTCGCTGGCCCGACGTTGTCGGTGCTCGGGCCCTAATAATTTCTTCAGTGGAGTGTGCAGCATGAATGAGGATTGATGTTCCAACACCAGACTTGTATCCAGCTTGTTATGCCGTGTTCTGTTATTGCTCAGACTCAGGAGAACCTCAGCTCTGTGCCACTCAGCATCCACAATATAGCTTCAGCAAAACAGTTATTGCCGATGTGTGTGAGCTGGATCAGAATGGAGGTATTATTGCGTTAGTGCACTATTGGAATACTGTACACTGGAATGGATTGTGTTTTCTCAGAGCAATGAAAATAGCTGGAATGACAATCCTAAAAAATGCAGCCCTCTATCAACCCGCCCCGGTGGTGTTTTAGGGATGATTCAGCGTGAAACGCTGGGATCCAATTTAACACTTCAGAGGGTATTAACGGATCAACACAAATGTTTTTAACTCGACCCCACAGGAAATAATCTCTAAGTTTTCTAGAGGCTTCTAATGCAGTTTGCATGTCTGTATAGTTTCCATGTAAAGCTGACAGCTGGCTCTGCACCCGGCTCAACATTTATCTTCTTGTACATGGCAGCACGTTGTCCTGGGATGACAGCTGCACACACCCAGCTGTACTACCTGGTTCAGCACGCTGTAGCAGATGGACATGAGCTACATCATACCTTTAGTTCTTAGACAGGGACAAGAAAATGTCTATGTGAGTAGAATACAGCTGAGCAGAATTATACATCATAATCCTGTTGATGAAAATGACTGTCAAGCTTGTCATCGCTTCAGGCATTCTGGGTAATTATGATAATTAGACTCATTTTGTGACACATAGGATTTGGTTGCTGCAAAAATACAGCGTTTGTGTTTGTCACAAGGCAATAAAACCAGCATACTTGCTGTTGATGAATACATGTATACCTACATTGCCTTGAAGTGGTGACAAGACATGGACTTGGAGGACATCACACATGCTGTTGTAGTGGTGAAACTAGAATATAACATAACATTGCAGACAAAGAACTCTCCCTCCTCCCTTATATAACCATCCAGCCAGAAGACCTGATCAGAAATGAAGGACAAAATCATCATAAGCAATAAACATTGTTGACCATTGTTTTGGAAAAATGAAAAAAATGTAGGCTAAATAAATCATACAAAATAAAGATTTGACCTCCTTAATCCAGGGATGTCCACGCCCTAGTGAAACCCTCCCTATGACGAAATCATCTGCAGGAGATACATGTCATTTCTTAAAGGTCCCATATTTTAAAAAGTGACATTTTCATTGCTTTTTTATTATAAAGCAGGTTTAAGTGCTATATAAATACTGTTAAACTATCAAAATGCTCAATATACGGAGAAATACACACAGCCCGTATTCAGAAATTGTGTGTTTGAAACAAGCCATCAGGATTTCTGTCCATTTGTGATGTCACAAATTTACAATTTTTAGACCATTACATGGTTTTAAACATAAACATTCTAAATGTGTCCCAGTTGTTGCCTAGCAACGCAATTCCGTTGCAATTCTGTTGAAATGCACTAAAACGGAGCGTGACAGAGGGTAAATACAGGCATATTCAGACAGACAGTATGAGGAAAATAAAGTTTTTTTTTTAACATCACAGCATGTGAACATGTTCTAGTAGAAACATAAAATACAAGTAAGAACATGAAAATGAGCACGATATGGGACCTTTAATGTCTGTGCACACACAATTTCATAACTGATGCAAACAAATGAATGAACAAGGGCTGATAGATAAATAAAATGTGCCCGAGTTATAAGACACACTGCTGGTCATCGCTTTCGGTGTGTGTTTAGACACAGAGCTGTGAGTGTTAGGAACATCGGTGGTTGGTCCAGACTGAAATATCTCTCTGGTGGATCGTCTTGTCAGTCATGGTGTCCAGATGATGGAGCCTCATGATGTTAACCTTCTAATTTGTCCAACACTTTGCTTGATGACTAAATACTAAATACAGAACTAATGACATTCCCTTCAGCCTCTGATGTACTTTGTGCTTTGTGCTAATTAGGAAATGTTTGCGTGCTAACATGCTAAACTAAGATGGTCAACAACACACCTGCATAACATCGGCATGTTAGCAGTCTCTGTGAGCATGCTAGCATGCTGGCACAAGCCCCCCAGGAAGTGCGCCGGTCGTCGATCCCGACTTTCGTAGTGGCCAAACGGCGGTACTACAACTTCCGTGTCAGTCAAGTGATGCATTGGGCCCAAAAATACTTTTTCCCATAGACCTACATTGGGAAAGAGACGTCTGTAACTCAGAGGATAATTTTTTTGAGGTGAATCAACTCCCCAGTACGAACACTCTAATAGCCCTTATTAAAAAAATGAAGTGTTTAAAGTTGTAAACGCACTAATAGCTGAATCCAGAGTTATTTCCTTTCATCCGTTCATGTGAGTGAGACCCAGACCGAGGCTGGAGCGCAAACCGTGACGACGGCGTGACGTTGGGACCCCGGGACCGAGTCATGTGACCGAGCGGACATTACTCCATCAATCATCTCGGACGCTACTCCGCCAAGATCCGGGTACTCTTCCAGACGGAAGTCGAGCCATTTAGGCTTCATGCGCCAATGAACAACTCTCATAGGAATGACCGGGGCCCCGCCTCCAACGCTGTATCCAGTTCTTTTAATACACCCATGGTACAGCCTCACAGAGCTGCTTGGAGCTGTACACTCTCAGTCTTGTTAACGTCTGTGTTTGTTCACCGCTGGTGAAGAGGTCTCATTATTCAGGGAGCTCAGATCGGCTACCAGTGAAACTAGCTCCTGCTTTGTTGGTGTGGTTTCTGTGGTTGCCATGGTCACAAGGCGAGTTGGAAAAAGCTCCTTCATCGAGCAGACGGCAGCAGCGGCCCACCTCACAGCATGGCTGGAGTCGCTTCACATTGTTAGTGTGGTGAGGACAAATTTAGCAGCTTGTTCACACGAGGCTTCAACAGACATAATAGTTAAACTAAGCAAGTGAAGTCATTAGCATAAAATACATGGTTTCTCTGATCCCACAGGAGGGTTTCTCTGAGGACCTGGATATACCTGATGTGAACAATACCTGTTCTGTGTTCCAACACAGACACAAACACACATTCATAGACACAGACTGAGCCTCTGTGGTAATGCTCAGACATGGCTGGACGTGTGTGAGCCAATGTGATATCTTTGTTCTCTCTCATCATCTCATTGGGTCAAACGTCCTGCTGCATCATGGGAGGCCTGGTTCTATTCAGCCTGCTTGGTTTTTCATGTGAAAGGCTGGAATTTAAATCTGTAATGAAGCACATATTTTACCCCTATGTTCACTGGCCCCGAATATTTTGGACTAAAGAGCACTGTGAATACAAGATCTCATTAGCTTACATAAGCACACGTCATATTTAGTTTTACAGGAAGAACAGATGATTGGATGTTGATATAAAAATATGAAGAAAATGACTTTTTGTAAAGTCTTTGCACATGTTGTTAAATAGGTGCACAATATGACCGGGGAGGTGATCTAAAAGGGTTCAAAAGAGATCTAGAATTTCAGCTTCATTACATTCTTAAATACTCTCCTTCCAAAAACAAATTAGGCAACCAGCTGACCTTTTGCTAACCCTGATTATCCAATCATGAGATAGATCAGCTGTAACCAGGCAGGCCAGTGAGCATGAGCGATCCTCACTAGTCTGTATAAAGAGTGTGGAGGGTGCTGTTGTGTTTGAACCTTTTACAAAAACAAAAACAAAAGAGCGAAATTGTAAAGAGCTGATTAAACGGTCTGTTTATCTGCAAATTTTGTTCTTGGGCCCTCGCCCCAAACACAGGCACACGCACGTACACACACACACAAACACACACACACACGCACACACACACACACACACACACACACGCAAACACACACATACCCACACAACTACTCCAGACAATTGCTATGCCACCATGGAGAGGCTCAGCATGCAGCTCCCATCCAGCTAACCAGCCTGTGATCAGCACCACGGACAGCAGCTGGAGCGCTAACTGAACATCCTGCCCTGGACTCAGCGGCTCCATGTTCTCACAGACACAGATTACTGTAGGAGCTAGGGTTGCTCATTTCGAAAAATTTCTTAACCGATGACCGACCCTCGTTAACGCCCAGTTCACCCGCCCGGGAGCGTTAACTTAGCAGCTACGATGCTGCTTGTAGTGTCGCGGACATTTCCCAGTAAAAGTCTCCACATTTAGTTTAGTTTAGCAGGTTGTCAGCTGTGTGTCTGCCCGGCGTAACGATACTTTGTCTGCCCGGCATAACTTTAACGAGTGGCCAACAAACAGTGTGTGTATTTGTGCTACGTTAGCAGCTCTAGCATTGCCGAAGGCTTCGTGCTCGCCGCCGCACACGTAGTCTGCGTAACTTTAGCGAGTTTCCAACAGACCGTGTGTGTGTGTGTGGGCGGTGAGTGTGAGGTTGTTGGTGGCGTTGTAGCTGTGAACGTAGGTGTAGCAGTGTGTGTACAGTTTATTTATTTGAAATGAGGAGTTATCTATACGATACCTCCTCCATCCATTTCACTACAACAACCATAATAAGGTGGCAGCTGGCTGGAGGGAGATCACCAGAGGGCTGAAAGTTTCCTACTGCTGGTGGCTATATTCAGTCATTCAGTAAATATCACAATATTAGACGTGTTTTCTGTTTAAAAAAGGAAGATAAGTGGTCACAGCCGATAGGTCCCCTGCGTGGTTTGTTTATGTGACGTAACAGAAGTGTATATAATGGATTCAGTGTGGACACGGTGTAGGAAGGTGATTTTTGGGCCCCTGACAGTCCCAGTGTGCCGCAATGGTTGCACCGTCGATATTTACTCTCTGTCCAGGGACAGGGACTCCTCCTCAGTTGCTCCTCCTGAGCTTTCTTTTCTTGGGGAGTTTTTCTTATCTGAATTGAGGGTCTTAAGCCTCGGACACACCAGGAACGTCAGGAGCGCTTGGCGTGGCGGCTGCGTGGCGTGGTGGCTTCGTGATTCACGCGACGGGCGTTCACACCAGCTGCAATTCATTTGCGTGTCTGCTGCGTTTCTGCTGCTGCAGCTGCTGCTGTCAGCCCTTTCTTTCTACATAGAGTTTGCCTTTTAATGGCCATTATAAATATCATTTATATTTATTTTAGATAGAGAAAGGTTAAGAAACATGTGGTAATTTGTAAATAATACTAATAATCCACAATTAAAACTCCGTACTATATTCGTTCATGGAGCTCTCCAAGTCACTGCATGTTCTAGAACACTGTCCGGCACATATTTCAGAATAAAAGCCTCGTGTTAACAAATGAAGGAATTCTGTTTACAGAAAAAATGCTTGAGGGCTTTTATTTCGAAATGAAAGCAGGAAGTGTTGATTTAAACCCCATACTTTATCAATTCATGGAGCTCTCCAAGTCACTGCAAGTTCCACAGCACTGACTGCTCATATTTCAGAATAAAAGCCTCGTGTTAACAAATGAAGGAATTCTGTCCACAGAAAAAACGCTTGAGGGCTTTTATTTTGAAATGAAAGCAGGAAGTGTTGATTTAAAAATAAGTCTTTACTTTTTTTTCATCTCCGTAACATATTCTACAGATAGACATCGAAACTGTAGTAATCTTGCTGATATGATGTCAATATACAGTCAATAGATCACCTTCACTGTCCGTGACATATTCTACAGATGTGTAGACATCGAAACTGTAGTAATGTAGCTGATATGATATTAATATACAGTCAATAGATCACCTTCGCTGTCCGTGACATATTCTACAGATGTCTAGACATCGAAATTGTAGTAATGTTGCTGATATGATGTTAATATACAGTCAGTAGATCACTTCCACTGTCTGTTGCTGCTGTGAGACGCGCGCGGCACGCGTCAAAAATAGGCGAGACCTCTATTCTCTAGAAGAGACGCAGCTGAGACGCGTGTCTCACTTGGGCAGTGTGGCTGCTCTAACCTGTTAACACGACGCCGAAATAAAAAACAACAGGTAACGCAGCCACATAAAATTGACTTGACGACCAATGTCGACTACTACAGTAGTAGAGTTACGTTACTACGGCTAACTACCCTGAACATACCAGAATAAAACTGCTGCTGTATTTCTATGTCTTGCCCTATTGAGACGTTTGGTTAGTCCCAGTCCGACTGATAGTATGTCTGTGGCCATCAGGTTCATATTTATGACCCTTTTACAGAGACCTTTTCAGCCAACACATGAATGCTAACGTTAATTAGCTAATGTCAGCTGGCTACAGTTGATGAAATCTGCAGTTGTCATTTCAGCCGACAAAATTGATGGTTGCCAGCTGGAAATGAGAAGCTGCTTTTGTCTGAAATCAGGGGTTCACTGTTTCAAAATGATCAAGGATTTCAAGTTGCTAATCTGTCACTGTGAGCTGCATGTGTGTCATGCTAGAGTGGGAAACTCACCAGCATCAAACAGTCAGGAAGTCTGGGTTTAAAACAGCAGAGTACTACAGTGCATCTACAGCGTTAAAAACTGTTGGACTGATGAACATATTCTGATTAGGGTGTCAACTTAAAGTGCCATTCCACTGCTCTCTCCTCGGTCCAACTGTCACATATCTTTAGTTCAGCATCACAGAGATGTGTTCACATTACACGACTTTACCCTGATTGTCTGCTCCCCGACACTTTTTAGAGCTCCCAGACAAAAGCCCCTGATCACAGGCAAACCGCCGTGGGCTCGCTGCTAGCACCATCGGCGCTCGAGTGTCATGTGTGAACGGTTCAAAGACGCGAGCAGAGAGGCTCACTGATGCCTCGCAGACGCATCCCTGATATCTAGATATCTAACAGGCTAAATATCTGGACCTGTCGGGGAGCTACAGCCAATGAGAGCACGAGACAGGGGTCGAGAGGAAACCTGTAACAATAGGAACTTACTGGATGTGTTGCATTTGGAGCGCAAACCAAAGATGTTGTTGCACCCATAGGGCGTTGGATGTTTGCATGAATAAACATAACACATTACACAGTGATGATGATGTACAGAGAGGAACTAGTAAAGACGTGTGGAAACGGGCTGTTATGTGAACGTATGTGCCAAAGACAACATCAACCAGCACGACTACGTCCATCACTTCTCACGTGTGTTTTCATGACTAAACGTAGTTTGGAGACCTCATCTGGGATTCCTCCTGGTTAGGGGAATATCAAATTCTACCTCTTAAAGGGATGCTAATTTTCCCAGTAAAAGTCTCCACCGCACATTTAGTTTAGTTTAGCAGGTTGTCAGCTGTGTGTCTGCCCGGCATAACTTTAGCGAGTGGCCAACAAACAGTGTGTATTTGTGCTACGTTAGCGGCTCTAGCATTCGTGCTCGCCGCTGCACACGTAGTCTGCGTAACTTTAGCGAGTTTCCAACAGACCGTGTGTGTGTGTGTTGGCGGTGAGTGTGAGGTTGTTGGTGGCGTTCTAGCTGTGAACGTAGGTGTAGCAGTGTGTGTACAGTTTATTTGTCGGTGAATAAATGCTACGAAACCTCAACTCCTCCGCTCCGCTCAAGCGAGCCAGAGACCGGAGCCGACTTCCTGTATCCTGCAACTCCGGCTCCGCCTCTTAAGGTGGGCTGTTAAGGTGGACCAGCTTTTCTCCTCAAAGTGACGAGCTGCTCCTCTGAGCCGCTCAGCTTTTGAGTTAATTATCAACATTTCTTTTAACCGTTTTAACCGGCTTAAAATGCTTAATGTCGGTTAACGGTTAAACGGTTAATTATTGACATCCCTTCTCCTGGTGAAAGATCTCGTAGTGTGTGACCTCCTCCTGTCGCCGGTCAGTCATCTGGTGTGAAATACAGCGACTTCAGGACTCCTGATTGACAGCAGGTTGTGTAGCGTGAACAGACCTGAGATCTGATCACTTTGAAAGTCTTGTAGTGTGAAGTCGGCTTTAGTCTGCAGTTAAACTTCTGTTTTGCATTCCATGCTGTGATGTACTTGGTGAGAGATTATAATAGTTGCTTCATATAAACCTTTGATCTGCTTATTTATTCTTGTAAATGAAATTGGCCATTGAATGTGTGGTAGTGATCGGAGATAAAGTGAAGCTGCTGCAGCAGTCTGTGATTCAGTAGATATACAGTATATAGTACTGGGACATCTGGTAACCGACTACATCAGAGTACAGTTTTGTTTCAGGAGCTTCCTGAATTCCCCCAAATGTTCTTCCTCAGCCTCTAAAACAGCCAACATGATGCCGTTCTTGAGCTCTTCTCTTAAAGGGACTGTTTGTAACTTCTTACACGTATAAATCAATCCGGGTCGGTGTCCCATGCGCGCTCGCGTGTTGCTACGCTGTTCAGACTCAGACTCCAACACAAACTACACGGAAGCACCAAAACCTCTTGGTTGTATCTAGTGAAGCCCATCTGTTAAACAGTGTTGGCCGCGGTCGGAGGACGCGGGGGAGACCGTAGCTTTGGTCTCCAGGACCGGAGTCTCTGCTGTACTCTGCTCCTCTGCCTCCCTGCCTTCACTCACACACCGCTTGTTCTTGCTCTTTCGCCCCACTCTCACGTGCATGCGCGCACACTCCACACTGCAGAAGAGTTAGTTTAGCTCTGAGAATATCTAGTGAATGTACAGTGGACGTTTGTGCAGAAATAAATGCTGCAGCTCCTCCAGACCAACAGAGGTTTCCCGTGTCTTGTGAAGTGACGGGGCTCCGCAGAGAGAAACGTTATCGTCTCCGACCAAAACTCCGGTGTCTCCCCTGTTCCCTCCGGCCGCGGTCGGGAG
>CAKALU010039831.1:0-17288 GCA_916700995.1 Hozukius guyotensis
GATGGAGGTGAATGCTATTTCAACAGCGTATTGCTTGTTACATTGAATTCGTGCTGATAGAGTTCCCACTGCCAGTGCTGCCTCTTAACGGACAACCCAGTGTCAGACATTTGGGAAACATTTTTTTTAAATTCTGGCTATATAGAGGCATCACATTTTAAAGGTGCTAAATGCGAGATTGGGGGCTAACAACCCGTTCTCGCTCCCAACTCGTCAAATACCGCCGTTTAGTCAGTGCCCCTCAGCATCGGAAACTGACGCACGGAGGCACCCTTTAGCAACAGTATATGAAGGACCGGGCTTTTAACTAACGCCAATGTAAACCCACCCGCGGCGTTATTCGACAGTCAGAGCAAGTGACGTAGTATTAATAGCATGAGAGTCCGTTCAGGATGGGTGGGAAGGGTGTTGGACGTTTCAAACAAACACAAGACTTTCAACCAGGAGACTGTTGTTCAAATCCCGTGTGAAACCAAAAGTAACGTTGACTTATTTTGTCATGTCAGTCTTTAGTCACGCGACTCGTTTGTATCGTCAGTCACTCGAGTCGCTAGTCAGTAAAGTTAACGTCAACCACCACCGTTTCCTAACCCTAACTAAGTGCTTGTGTTGCCTAAACCTAACTTCCTGTGAAAACAGAAGTTTATTTTGAAAGGAGACTATGCATGTAACGAGCATCTATTGACACGCCGTCTCCGGTCCGTCCAAAAGTAACGCAAGAGGGGAACCCCGTGCGTCGGTCTCCGATGCCGAGGGACACTGACCAAGCGACGGCATTTGACGAGTTGGGAGTGAGAATGTGTTGCCGCTAATGGTGCTAACAGTGAAAAACAACAGCAACAGTGCTGACAGAGCTAACAATGTTAACCTGAGGGGGAACCGGAGGGTGGGTGCTACACTTCCGTGATGACACCGTACCAGTAGGGTACGCTCACACGCACTAAAAGGGGGGACTGCCCATCGTTCCGACGGCCCATTGCTCAAGTGCAACAAACAGAAGCACATGGCTAATTGTTATGCATAATGACATCATCGGACCTTCCCGTCTTTGCCTCGAATGCCTTCCTTGGTTGGGTTGGTTAGGTTTAGGCATGAGGAGTGACATTAGTTAGGTTTAGGGTAATAAATATCAGGGTAATGCAACCAGAGGCAAAGCAGGGTAAAAAAAATATTGCTACCAGGAAGGTCCGATGACATCATTTTGCATAATAATTAGCCATGTGCTTCTGTTCGTTTCACGGACAGTGTGTATTTTCGGAGCAAAGGGCTTCCTGCTCAGGTAGCCATTACTCCTCTATGTCTTTAGATAGCTAATAGTTGTTTGATGTGTTATTAAAGCCCTGGATATTATATAGAGAACCTTCAATTTAGAGCAAATTCTTCACATCTGCTGTAAGATTCAGCCCCCGTGAAGCAGCAATCTCGCTTGACCATAATAATATATCACTGGACCTAAACAGCCAGACACATACAGTTGCATCATACAACTCAAGCCAAAGTCAAATGTCATATAACATAATATGAGCTGTTTATGTGTGTGTGTGTGTGTTTATGTGCAAAGTGTCTGTGCATTACTGTGATGCTGATGTAAAGTGAACCTCTGAGCTGAGAGGGCGGCGGTATTTAAATTAAAGGTCAGTTTATTCCTCCCTGAAGATCAGATTATGCCGACGATGAGATTATTTTCAAGAACGAGAAGCTTTCACCTCAACCTGGCTGAAGGGAAACATGCAGCACTTCAGGTTGTCAAATGGTAATAACATAAAGATTACAGAAATCCTAGATGCTTTGTTGGCACACAGTTTTACTTCTAGTTCTTCCTTCTGTCTAAAACGTGATATAGAAGCTGTTTTCTTCTCTCCTCTCATTTGTCTGATATTTCTTTAAATTCATATGCAGCACTTTCTGTGTCTGTGATTTCTCTTTTATTATCTGAACATCACTTTGCAGAAGGAGGCTGCATCAGTCACCATATCACATGTGGTGCACGGCAGTTTACACACCAAAGAGCTCCGTCGCCTCCTGATAAAAGAAGTTGTGGATTCAGCTGTGTCACCGTGAGGCAAACCGCACAAACCGATTCAAACGCACCGCAGTCGGAGGGGAGCGCAGATACCCGACCGCCCCCCGACAACACCAACAACACTGGAGGTGTGAGTCTCTCAGTAGTTTATCCACACAAGGCCCATCAAGGGCAGCAGCTCTTTGTACGGGCAAACCCCCTAATTACAGTTTGGACCGTCATGAAAAAGCTTCCGCTCTGACATCAAACACAAAGTCACTGAAGTACAAAGGCTTTCATTTTTCCCTTTGTTTCAGATGCCAGCGCAGCAGAAGGAGCGGAGGGGAGGCGGCGGGAAGATAACGGGATTTATAAAGAGACAATAGTGGAGAGAGAGAGAGAGAGACAAGGAGACGGACCAATAATGGACAAAAAATGGAAACATGATAAGAAAGATGGAAGTAGAGAGAAAGAACCCCACACACCCACACACACATACACACACACACACACACACACACACACACACACACACATCAGACCAGTGGAAATGCCATTACTGTAATTTTGGATGTGGACGAAGATGAATCAGATCAGAACAATGAAACAAACTTCATGAGCAAACTCTCCCAGTTTCCACTTCAGCAGACAACCAGTCATACAGTGTGTGTGTGTGTGTGTGTGTGTGCGTAATAATGAGGGACTTTTCCTAATTGTTTTTCCTCTCCCTGTCAGTGAAGTTTAACAATGGTCTATTCTATGTTACCGTGGAGACTGACACACCCACACTGAATCATACTGTTTATTGTGTCCTTAAGAAAAATTAGGTAACACTTAATAGATAAACACTTCATGGTAATTAGGTGATAGTTAGTAAGTAACGTATTTGAAATTTCTTTGGAATTACTGTCAAATTACCCCCAATATTTACCTCAAAATTGATCGAAACTTACTTTATTATAAACATGATTTAATAATGATATGCTAAAATAGCATATAGTGGTTAAAACAGGGCGGCTGCTCTTCATCGGAGGTGGAAAACTAATAGAAGACACTTCCGATCAGACACAAAACTCACCATTGTGTGACTTATTGTCTACACAAATGTAACCTGGTAGCTGATGTCATGATTCAGGGAGTTTTTTAAAGAAATTTCAAAGAAGTTATTTGCTAATTATCATCTATTTATCAGTGTTCCTACTGGGAAGTTGATTTACCTAAAAAAGAAAAATTCCCAGACGTCTCTTTATACATCCACGGCCACAGACTCAGTGGCGTTTTCAGTCCAAAATGGCGGCAACGCGTTAACGTTTCTCAGTAAAATGCTTCTAATTGACATGCTACAGCTCAGCCAGACGCTAGTAAACTCCCTTACCTGCCAACATTAGATTGTGAATACTTATTAACCTCTAGTAAAGAGGTCAAAGGTCACAGCTAGAGTGTCCTTACAGTTATGTGACTGTGATCCTCGTGGATGGAAGAGACGAGCAACGAGAGGATTTGAGGCTTCAGTCATTTTGCTCCTCTTTTTGTTGTTTCATTTCTCGTCAGAAGTTCATCTTTTTTATGATAATCCCCACCAACTCTATCACACACACACACACACACAAAAACAATTTTCCCCGGCTTACTGTAATCCAGGAAAACAGATTTGTTACTGTAAATCTGGCCTAGCCTCTTTTCATTGTTGTCTTGTTCATCCAAAGTTTCTCTTGTTTAACCCTCCCTCCTGTCTCCACCTCTCACTCTTTTTATTCTCTCTTTCTTCTCCACCCACTTGTCTCGATCCCTCACCAACTCATCTTTCCCCCCTTTCATATCTATATGGAGAGAGACAGATTTAAGATCCACGCAGAGGCAAACACACGCTCCTCAGTATCCTCACACCAACCTCTCAGGCCAACTTCTTGACAACAGACTCCCAGCAGTCTCTGCCTCCTCCACAGCTTCATAATTGACCTTCTGTGTGGGTCTGGCCATCTGTGTCTGTGACTCCAGTCGTCCCGTTTGAACACTTTCACTGGGGGGAGCGCTGCTCACTGGTCCGTCTCCACTTATTTTCTCTGCCCTCCCTTTCTCCTCTCCTGTCTGCCTTTCCCTTCAAAACCCCGCAGGCCTAAATGGAGATGACAGTATCGACCAATTCCTCCTCTCCGCTCTGATGGGAAACTCACTGCAGTGTTTTTGTGCAGTTTTATCCAGTCATGCTTCTCTTCTGACTGCAATATGCTGCCAATCATATATTTCATTTTGGCATAAAAAAAGGTCAAGAAGATCAAAAGTATATGAAGGAGTAGCTTCAGTTACTTTACTACAAACACAACATGATGCACAGAGAGAGTCAGTGTTGTGTGCCGTCACATATTTCTGCTACCAAACTCCAGGAAACACAAATAAAGCGGTGGCTATATGCAGAGCTGGTATCTGTTTTCTTTCCTTAGAATCTAATCTGCAGGAAGCTGCTGCTCATGTTGATGATGATTATGGTCCTGATGCTGACGACCTTGATGATGATGATGATTGTGTTGATGAAGATGTGCTGAGCCTCTGCAGCATGCAGTCATCTGACAGCTGCAGAGAGTGGATCAACAGCGCCCCTCGGTGGCGAGGACAGAAAACAAAAACAGAGAGAAAATTCACCTGTAGGGTCACACATTTTCTTCCTGCATTTTTCTTTATATTAAATAATTCTCCAGTACACACATAGATGTTTTGGATTTATTGGAAATTTGATTAGTTATACTTAATAAGATGTTGATTTTTTTATTTTTATTTAGAGGCCTTTTCAGAGCTCTGATTACTTCCTCTGACTAAAGAATCAATTCATCAATTCAAGTCACTTTTCAGTCACTTTGTATATCACCACTAAAACTAGTAATTATTGTTTGCGCTCAAATGACACCCTCTTACTCGCTGTCCCTAAGACTCGCACTGAAATGGGCAAATAGGCCTTTATGTAGCTAGATAGGTTGATATCAATCAGAGCTTTTAAAAATGTAGTGAAGTGTCTGAAGGCCAATTCAATTAGAGTTTGTAATTGTAATCCATAGCTAGATATGTTTCATCTTGCCTGTCTTCCTGGCCACATGACTTTGCAGTGGATACCGCATGTTCTGTTTTATGTGTTCCTAATGTTTGCGTGTGAATACTGTGACTTGACAATGCATGTTTGTTTTATTTGTTCTAAATGTTTGTGTGTATCTTGTTTGAAACATCCCATTGCTGCTGTCTCGGCCCGGGCTCTCTTGAAAAAAAGATTTTCTTATCTCAATGAGACTTCCCTGGTTATATAAAATAAATAAAAGTAAGTAAAGTATGTTTATAATGCATTATAGACATGGGCATCATAGAAAGCGTATCTCAATATATTTCATGATATATGCATTAAAGATAATGTTAATCCTGCAGCACATACAGTATTTATCACACTCAGCTAGAAAGCCGTTTAATGATGCTCCCTTGTGTCATAAAAAGAAAAAAACATCGAGCCAAGTCGTGTTAATGATTTGATCTGTGAAAATTATCCACTAAATATTACTGGGACTGGAAGGAAGAATTAAAAATACAGTTTTAGGATAATCATACTGTATCTTGATCTCTTACTGCTGCCACATGTTCCTGACTCCGCTCTCTGCACACCAAATGATAAACAGCCCAGTTGAACAGCAGTTTGTGAAATAGTCACAAACTTTAATTTATTGATTTGTGTACATAGACACGAATTTCACATTTTTTTCCTGATGCTCAGCACGAAATCAACTCGTATGTAATCCACGTAATTGTGAACCGCTGAAGGTTGAATTATTTGTAACGTAACTTCTGTACTTAAGTTAAACCACTTCCAGAGTTATTTTAGCCCAAAACGCAATCTTTTCCTAAACCTAACTAAGTAGTTTTATTTTGAAAAGACTGGAGCCGAAATTGACACGTGCATCACGTGTTGCTGGACATTCGTAGGAAAACGCACTAACGTTGAAAGTCGTGCTGGGCGTCACAGAAAAAAAAAAGTAGATTAAATTTTGTGACCATATCACGTAGATTAAATTTTGTGACCATTTCACGAGACTGTGTTGGATAAATTCATGTCTGAAGTATGTGATCATGTTCATGTGTGTGTTCTTAACTTAGGCCACCTTCAGGGACACATTTCAGACTAAATACCAGTTAATTGGGAACGGGTTGTTGGGGAAAAAGCTGATTTGTGTGTGTTCTCTCTGTACGACAGATCTCTACATGATCATAAATGTGGATGAGGAGGCTGAATGTCCGCGCCTGGAACAGAACCAGATGAAGATGGATTGAACTCATCGCTGAAAACCAGGAGCAGACGGACAGATCCATCTCTCACCAGCCACACAGTGTGTGTGTGTGTGTGTGTGTATGTGTAGTCATACTGTAGCTACATTTCTAAAAATATAGAGACCAAAAGAAAACATATATAACCAAAAGCTACTTATTTATCTTAGTTTGGCTCCTGTCACCTTTAACACTCATTCATCACGGTCTTCATCAGCAGAAGCACAGAACAGCACCGCTGCTCTCCCACTGTATAAGCTGAGACGTCTCACCAACATCAAATCCTGTAAACTAAGAATCAGAAACAGGTCACAGCAGCAATTAACAGCAAGAATTAGACTCTGTAGTAGCGTACAGAGTCCAATGAGAGGCAGCACTTCACAGCTGATCAATGAGGAGGAGAGAGGATATTTTATACTGAGACTGCTACTTATCAGATAAAGATAAAGAAAATATACTCACCTGTAACACATAGGCCTACAGGGGATACATACAGTATCAGCGGGTGATGTAATTAAGGGTGGAGTTTCTAGATCAAATGATAAGACTGGAATGAGGCTACAAGGAGAATGGCCTCAGTATGCTTCTAACTAGGGCTGTCAATCTAGAAAATAGTTAATCGTGATTAATCACACATTTTTTATCTGTTCAAAATGTACCTTAAAGGGAGATTTATCAAGTATTTAATACTCTTGTCAACGTGGGAGTGGACAAATATGCTGCTTTATGCAAATGTACGTATATATTTATTATTGGAAATCAATTAACAACACAAAACAATGACAAATATTGTCCATTAAGCATAAAAAATGTGCTCAAATCATAACATGGCAAACTGCAGCCCAACAGGCAACAGCAGCTGTCAGTGTGCTGTATTTGGCCGCTGTATTTATACCCTACACCTTAAAGAAGATGCTTCATTGAGCTGTGAGTGTGACTACAAACGGAGTTCACTCCATCACGGAGTGGGAGGCTGTAGGGACCGGGTTGGAATTGGGCCAGGGTGAATACAGGGCTGCGGTCGAAAAGTCTTTTTCTCTCAGGAAGGTTCCTAACGGAGTGAAATGAGCCGGCAGTATCTGAGTAGCAGCCATGATGAGAGCTGTTTGAAATCTCTAAATGTTAAGGAAAGGTGCTTCAATGCTTCCTTTATTATCTCTTTTAGTAGAGGATACACTGGAGCATCCTTTATTTAAGGAAAGGAGATAATGCCGTCCAACAATTCCTTGCGGCCGCAACATTTAAAGCGACGCATTATTCTGCCGTTCATGAAAACAAACAATATGCTTATTTTGCATAATATTTTCATAGAGTCATATACTAATTGGGATTCATGTTGATAAATATGAGTGGACAAACATTTTGATTCGCTTTATTTCTATTTATTTATTTTGAACAAGTAACAAATAAGTAAGGGATAACGACCGTCTAGCTGTACATTATCCCGCCTATTACACGGCTACTTACTGAAGAAATCAACATTTTGACACAAAAACGGTCCTCTAGAGTCCGGCATCAGACCTGCGCCCATAGCAACGGTCTGTTATACATAGCAACAGTCTGTTATACATAGCAACGGTCTGTTATAAAGAAATTACGACCGCAGAACGCCGTGATTGACCAATCAGAATCGAGTATTCAACACAGCCGTGTAATAAGTAAAAAAACAAAACAATAACAAATAAAATGAACAGTAAACATAAAGCAAACAAATAATCAACATAATAAATATTACGTCTGAAAAGGAGTAGGAAGACATATACATTTAATGGCTCTACTCCTTTACCATAACTCAAAATGTATTGTATAAGCTTTTCAGATAACAGGTCAGATAATCCTTTATTATATGTTAGGAAAAGACGATAGGTAGTAATTTTTTGACTTTTCGACGCAGCCCAGGTATATTCAGACGGACAGGATGAGAAAAATAATGTGTTTTTAGAACATTTTAATCAGGCAGCTTTTGTCGTACTTGGTTCTTTAAGTTGTGTTCCACTGGACTGAGAGAGGCCTGCAGCAGGTCGGTCCTCGTCGGTCCAGCATGTGGCGGGAAACTACTGATTACCTCTTACCATCCCCAGCTGGCATCTGCTCCTACAGTCGTCCCTCGCTCTGGCTCCATCTCCTGGAGGTTGTGATAAAACATCAAACGGGCTGTAGGCATCTTGGCAAATAAAGCGTCAAGAGTTAGTAACAGCTACATATTATATTATACAATGATAGCATGGACCTTTCTACTGTTACGACAGAGTAAGAAGTCAGTGTGTCATTTTGTACTGACAGGAACTGATAATCTGAAATCACTCCCTATTTAGTGAGATTTATTCACTACATAGTGCTTCAAAAAATGTCCCACAAAGGAGCAAATAGAAGTTTCTGCCAACGATCCCTCAGCTCCAGATTTTATAGATACTAAATTACCATTGTGCAACTCAACCGCTGTCAGTGATGACATAAAATGATGATGATTCATTAGCGTCTGAAATCTCAATTCACTGCTCACTAAAGAGTAAACCACTGAGTGTCTATTATGTACAGTACAGGAGGGAGTAGTGAATGAGTAACTGAGGGAGGGATTTTGGACACAGTTTGAGATTATAGTGCCGAATACATTTTACAAACAAACAAAGATAATCCCTCTGGATTCATTACCTTTTGTAATTTATTTTCAGAGCTGAAGCCTTCGTTCCACCATCCTAGATATGGATCCTGTTGTATGGCACAAAAATATCTATCAACAAGAAACTTGAAAGAAATCTTTTGGTTGTTTAGCATCTCTCTGTAGTTGTTTAGCATCTCTTCTTAGTTGTTTTGCATCTCTTTTTGGTCATTTTGCATCTCCTTGGTTGTTTGCATCTCTTTTTGGTTGTTTTGCATCTCTCTGTAGTTGTTTAGTATCTCTTCTTGGTTGTTTTGCATCTCTTTTGGTTATTTTGCATCTTTTTGGTCATTTTGCATTTCTTCTTAGTCGTTTTGCATCTCTTCTTGGTCGTTTTGCATCTCTCTGTGGTTGTTTTGCATCTCTTCTTGTTTTTTTTGCATCTCCATTTTGTCATTTTGCATCTCTTGGTTGTTTAGCATATCTTTTTTGGTTGTTTTGCATCTCTTCTTGTTTTTTTTGCATCCCCATTTTGTCATTTTGCATCTCTTTTTAGTTGTTTTGCATCTCTTCTTTAACTGATTGAGTGATTTTGGACACAGCTTGAGATTACAGTGCCAAATACATTTTATAAACAAACAAAGATAATCCCTCTGGATTCATTACCTTTTGTAATTTATTTTCAAAGCTGGAGCCTTCGTTCCACCATCCTAGATTTGCATCCTGTTGTATGGCACAATAGTATCCATCAACAAGAAACTTGATTCTCCAAGCATGTTGGCATCTTGTGTTCTCTTTTTCTTGGTGATACTCAAAACATGCTTAAATCAATGAGCTGTATAGAAACCATATGCATGCTACTGTATATGTTCAACAAATGTTTAAGAAAAGGTCCGAAAAACTCTTTTGAAAAGCTACGTAACTCAAACTAATGGCAAGATTTAGCTTATCGGGAAACTTTAAATGGATACTCTCCTCACTGCAAAGCTCCTCCAAAAGCAATTTGGATCGTAGAGTAATGTGATTTTGAAGAAAGGCAATCACCCAGAACAACTGCAATGAAAAACAGCCTGAGCAGGAGCAGGATGTGATTTTAACTACCCACTGTGCTGAGCTGAGTGGGGACAGACTGTAAGAGGAAAACTGTTATTCAACTAACGGAAGATTTATATTTCTGGAGTTGCCAAATGGGAGAAAAAAGTGAGAGAGAAGAAAAGAAGGTGAGAGGAAGGTCAGGGAGGTAAAGGAGACAGGCACAAACCGGAGGCACACAGGAACCAGCGGGGGGAAATGAACACCATCCACCAACCACATGTTGGTAAATTTAGGCCGAGTCTGTTACATTAGTCTATTTCACCAGTCACTCAGGAAGGGAGGTGAACAACCACCTTCGAGAAGCCATCGAGTGTAAGTGCCACATTCAAGCTGACACAAGGTCACCGGTGCATGCAGAAAGACAGAAGTCCTTCCACCACCGAGGGACCATACAGTAGAAGAGGTTTAGATCCTCCCTCCCAGTGACAGTAGGACTACTGTAGTCTTTTGTAACCTGTTATCCTGTTTGAGCTCCTGCCTGCCTGTTATTTCCTGCCTCAGCCCCTTCAGATATGTTTGACTTCTGCCCCCTGTTGCTGAGTATTAGCCTGTTTTATGAACAGAACATTTGAGCAAAGTTAATTGCTTGGTTTGTTTAGCATCTCTTTTTGGTTGTTTTGCATCTTCTTGGTTGTTTTGCATCTCTCTGTGGTTGTTTTGCATCTGTTTTTGGTTGTTTAGCATCTCTTCTTGTTTTTTTTGCATCTCTCTGTGGTTGTTTTGCACCTCTTTTTAGTTGTTTTGCATCTCTTCTTGTTTTTTTTGCATCTCTCTGTGGTGGTTTTGCACCTCTTTTTAGTTGTTTTGCATCTCTTTTTGGTTGTTTTGCATCTCTTTTTGGTTGTTTTGCATCTCTCTGTGGTTGTTTTGCATCTCTTTTTAGTTGTTTTGCATCTCTTTTTGGTTGTTTTGCATCTCTTTTTGGTTGTTTTGCATCTCTCTGTGGTTGTTTTGCATCTCTTTTTAGCTGTTTTGCATCTCTTTTGGTTGTTTTGCATCTCTTTTTGGTTGTTTTGCATCTCTTCTAGGTTGTTTTGCATCTCTCTGTGGTTGTTTTGCATCTGTTTTTGGTTGTTTTGCATCTCTTTTTGGTTGTTTTGCATCTGTTTTTAGTTGTTTTGCATCTCTTTTTGGTTGTTTTGCATCTCTTCTTGGTTGTTTTGCATCTCTTTTGGTTGTTTTGCGCCTTTTCTTGGTTGTGTTGCACCTTTTTTGGTTGTTCTGCATCTGTTTAGGGTTGTTTTGCATCTCTTCTTGGTTGTTTTGCATCTCTTTTTGGTTGTTTTGCATCTGTTTTTAGTTGTTTTGCATCTCTTTTTGGTTGTTTTGCATCTCTTCTTGGTTGTTTTGCATCTCTTTTGGTTGTTTTGCGCCTTTTCTTGGTTGTGTTGCACCTTTTTTGGTTGTTCTGCATCTGTTTAGGGTTGTTTTGCATCTCTTCTTGGTTGTTTTGCATCTCTTTTTGGTTGTTTTGCATCTGTTTTTAGTTGTTTTGCATCTCTTTTTGGTTGTTTTGCATCTCTTCTTGGTTGTTTTGCATCTCTTTTGGTTGTTTTGCGCCTTTTCTTGGTTGTGTTGCACCTTTTTTGGTTGTTCTGCATCTGTTTAGGGTTGTTTTGCATCTCTTCTTGGTTGTTTTGCATCTCTTTTTGGTTGTTTTGCATCTGTTTTTAGTTGTTTTGCATCTCTTTTTGGTTGTTTTGCATCTCTTCTTGGTTGTTTTGCATCTCTTTTGGTTGTTTTGCGCCTTTTCTTGGTTGTGTTGCACCTTTTTTGGTTGTTCTGCATCTGTTTAGGGTTGTTTTGCATCTCTTCTTGGTTGTTTTGCATCTCTTTTTGGTTGTTTTGCATCTGTTTTTAGTTGTTTTGCATCTCTTTTTGGTTGTTTTGCATCTCTTCTTGGTTGTTTTGCATCTCTCTGTGGTTGTTTTGCACCTCTTTTTGGTTGTTTTGCATCTCTTTTGGTTGTTTCGCATCTCTTTTGGTTGTTTTGCGCCTCTTCTTGGTTGTGTTGCACCTTTTTTGGTTGTTCTGCATCTGTTTAGGGTTGTTTTGCATCTCTTTTTGGTTGTGTTGCATCTCGTCTTGGTCTTGTTTTGTATCTCTGGGCTTCATCTTAACTTTGACATGCTAGGTCCACATGTGTCATATTTCCAGAGCAGCCAGTATCTATCCATCTTTTTTACAGCTGAGGCCTTAAATAAAATTGGGCCCTGCCATACATACAGTATATTGAACTATACCAAATGTAATTCAAAATACAAAATGAAATGTCATCCCTTTATTTGTCCTACTTGAGCATGTGCCTCACGTTTCATTGGCGGTTCATGGTACATGGCTAGTTTGCAGGCTGACATGACTTTGGCCCTAATGACATTCATTATGAGCTTAATTAGATGTACAACAGGCCATCGTGGCAGCAAAGACGAATGCTGATAATTCAATTCTGGCCAGAGGTTGAGTGGAGAACATGCTACTCAGATAGAGTCTGCCCTTTCTTACTGATTAGGTTGTTATGAGGCTCAGAGAGATACAGAGTGTGAAAGTGACAGACTGGGTCAGACTGACAGATAAGCATGAATACAATGTTCTCCAGCAGGTGATCAGTCACCCTCAGTCATAACATTAATCATTCCTCAAGTTTCACCAAAACCTGACTGGTATTCTTACAGATGTGTGTTTTCAATCAGACCCATCAGTGTACCTCAATGCCAGAACACACACACATGTTTATTTATTACACGGCTTTGTTGACTACTCAATGCTGATTGGTTAATTGCGGTGTTGCTATGTGTAACAGACCGTTGTTATGTAGAACAGACCGTTGCTATGTATAACAGACCGTTGCTATGTGTAACAGACCGTTGCTATGTAGAACAGACCGTTGCTATGTGTAACAGACCGTTGCTATGTATAACAGACTGTTGCTATATATAACAGACCGTTGCTATGTATAACAGACCGTTGCTATGTGTAACAGACCGTTGCTATGTAGAACAGACAGTTGCTATGTAGAACAGACTGTTGCTATGAAGAACAGACTGTTGCTATGAAGAACAGACCGTTGCTATGTGTAACAGACTGTTGCTATGTAGAACAGACCGTTGCTATGTAGAACAGACTGTTGCTATGAAGAACAGACCGTTGCTATGTGTAACAGACCGTTGCTATATGTAACAGACTGTTGCTATGTATAATAGACTGATGCTATATATAACAGACCGTTGCTATGTGTAACAGACCGTTGCTATGTGTAACAGACCGTTGCTATGTATAATAGACTGATGCTATATATAACAGACCGTTGCTATGTGTAACAGACCGTTGCTATGTGTAACAGACCGTTGCTATGTATAACAGACCGTTGCTATGGACGCAGTTCTGATCTCGGCTGATGTCTGGCGGACCACTTTTGTGTAAAATTATTGATTTCTTAAGTAAGTGGCCGTGTAATAACCAGGATAATGTACAGCTAGCGGGTCATTATTGTCCGCCAGAGTCTGAGATCAGAATTGCTATTCAGTGAAAGTGACTAACATCAACTATGAGATTGTTATTTGCTTACGATGTGACAGTATTATCTAAGGACGTCTATCAGTAGCAGAGTATGAAGAGCATTACCAATCACAGCTCCACGTAAAATGAATAATAATGGTTATGTTTTAATAAACAACATTAGGAAAGATTATTTCTGACTCCAGAGAAACTTCCTAACAAGAACTCAAACCTGTGTTGTTGTCCTTGAAAAGGACCTGAAGCCTTGCATGCTCACTCAGCTAAATGTATGACAGCAGGTTTCCTCCCTCCTTTTATCACAACAAAACAAAGCGAAACCACCACAAAGCCTCACGCAGCAGAAGCATCAACACGTGCAGTAACAAGTGATCGTGGTCACGAGGTACGGCTGCCTCTTGAGTGGCATCACAAAGCACCACATAGTGTTTATTTCTCTGCAGCTCTGCCAAGGTGAAACCAATGTCACTGGAGATCTCACTCACTCTTTAGAAATGAAAAAAGGCAATAGATGTAATTGGAAACAGAGTAATGTGTACGTAAAGTTACAGGCAAACTGGTTTATCAAGGACGTGTCCCCTTTATCCATTTAATCCCCCTGTACTGTAATTCACACTCAGATAAATCAGAGTGTGTGTGTGTTTACATGTGTATCTGTGTGTGTTGCTTCTTCTGTTTCTGAAGCTTTCAGCCCACAAACATCAACACTATCGTACTATCGTTTAGATGTTTCAGAATAACTGTTATTTTGGTCTAAAATAAGTTGAATTTCTACTCAAACTGACAATAAAATGTCTCAAACTAAAACCTATCGGTATGAAAAGCATAAAAATATGTAAATGTGCTGTCAACTCCAATCCATCACAGAATCAACAAGCACATTACCTTCTAGATTTGTCATTTTTTACCAGTAATTCTTTGTCATACAAAAGAAATAAACTAAATCCACACCTGAATACTCAACAGAATAAAGGTGTTTACACTCAAGTATCAGTCGCCTCTTGCGCCATAAGCAACTTTTAAAGATGCATAACTTCCACAGTGCCTGGGTGAGGATGTTAAAAAGGAATATGAGGAGAATAACTTTGCATTAAATATGAGGAAAAACTGTCCTGCCAGCAGAAAGCTAATATCGTATCTGAATTTCCTGGAGGGTATGAATGAAATGCAGACACGTGGGGGAAATTTGAATGCAGGGTGTGAGCTGGACCGAGCCAGCTTTTGATACATGCAAAGAAACAAATATGAAAACTTAAACGCTAACTTCTGCATTTTTCGACCATATTTTCCCATGTTTTTGTGTCTAAGTGACTGATCAGGCCATTAAATAGCAGTATCAATCGCCATCAGCACCATATATGTGGGTTATTAGGGGCCTACTATGTTGTAAAAGTGAAAGTGAAACTTCAAAGTAACACGTTCTAACATGTAAAACTGAATTAAACATCACGTTGTGAACATATAAAAAGGCTTCTTTGGGTTTAGGCAACACAACTACAACTTCTGTAGGTTTAGGCAACAAATTTGCAACTTCTTTAGGTTTAGACAACAAAACTACAACTTCTTTAGGTTTAGACAAAAAACTACAACTTCTTTAGGTTTAGCCAATAAAACTACAACTTCTTTAGGTTTAGACAACAAAATACAACTTCTTTAGGTTTAGACAAAAAACTACAACTTCTTTAGGTTTAGACAAAAAACTACAACTTCTTTAGGTTTAGCCAATAAAACTACAACTTCTTTAGTTTTAGCAAATAAAACTACAACTTCTTTAGGTTTAGCCAATAAAACTACAACTTCTTTAGGTTTAGCCAATAAAACTACAACTTCTTTAGTTTTAGCAAATAAAACTACAACTTCTTTAGTTTTAGCCAATAAAACTACAACTTCTTTAGGTTTAGACAACAAAACTACAACTTCTTTAGTTTTAGCCAATAAAACTACAACTTCTTTAGGTTTAGCCAATAAAACTACAACTTCTTTAGGTTTAGGCAAAAAAAAAAAGAGTTAAATTTAGTGAAAAACATTGTGTTTTGGGTTAAACTAACTAATAATTATGGTACGGACAGACAACCCTAAATCATAATGCCTCCGGCCGCGGCTGTCGCAGCTGCAGAGGCATTAAAAACGAAAGCATGCAAAATGTAAACATGTAATTAAATTAGTTTATTACTTAGTGAAATGTATCGGCCATTAACTGAAACACAGTGACATTTGTAACATGAATGAGGCTGTAAATGAATATCAGCAACAATATTCACTTGGTCTACTTCATTGATCTGATATAAGAACACTAGCTATCTTCTCTCAGGCCTCGGCGTTGTACACAGAGAGGTCAGACACCATGGTCACATGCAGTTCCCATGTAAACTGATTGACAGGTCTCTTGACTTTGCCCTGCTGACGTCTGCTCTCCCTGATCATCAGCTGGACGTCCTCGTCGTCCATGATACGGATGAGATCGCCCTCGGGGTCGCGGTAGTTCACGGCGATGTCGTCCACCTTGAAGACGTTCCTGAAGAGAGACGAGGACAGGGAGAGGATTACGTCAGACGTTTTAACGCCCAGACATGTTTCTCCTTTTTTACTTTTATTAATTTGACTATAACACATCACAGCAGTCGGACCTTTTCTTTATTTCGTCTTACTTTTATCAGGATTAGTACTTTATTATTATTATTATTGTGTGGGGGTTCTTATTCAGACTATTCCAAGAGAATGAATATGCTTTTAGGTTTCTTTCATAATAAGTGGTTGTTGACTTCAATGTTAAAAGCAATAAAAGATATTTAATGAAGACATTATAAGAAAGCCCAGCACCGTTCTTCCAGTCAAGAACTGACTGCCCCCACATGGCTTTTGTTGATATATTACAGCTTAATTAAAATTTTGCTGTGGGAATTATCACCAAGAAAACATGTGCTGGACCAAAGGAAATGTGTAATAAGATATGAAGTAACCACCGTCTCTATGTTCACCTCACGCAGACAGAAATGTTTGAACTTAATAAGAGAGAGAGAGAGACAGTCAGAGTTTATGAGGCTTTCTGCAGGATTCCTGGAGGCACCGCATATACGGAGATAGTAAAAGTCACTTCCTGTTCCTTCACCGGCAGTGAAAGGACAAATGGCATTTTCTCATTAGAGGATATGCATTCTTAATCTATAATTACACATTATTCTTATGTATCACTATACACCGATCAGCCATAACATTATGACAGCATGGGCACCCTGACTGGTCTGCAGCCCCATACACAACAAACTGGGATGCACTGTGTGTTTTTATCGGAACCAGCATTCACTTTTTCAGCAATCTGAGCTCCAGTAGCTCTTCTATTGGATCAGACAACACGGGCCAGCCTTCACTCAGAGTTTTCATTCACATATCTTGAGGTCAGATGTCACAGGACACCTTTGAAAATGGCCGTGCCAACTTGCCAAAATTTAACGTAATTTTGGAGCGTTATTTAGCTTTCATCCCGACAAGCTAGTACGACATAGTTGGTACCAATGAACTCCTTAGGTTTTTCTAGTTTCATATGATACCAGTATACTTGACGCTCTTGTATCAATACAATATTGCCATACGATACTATGCTGTATTGACTTTCCCCCACCCCTAGCCTTCAGGTAACGTAAAAACGTGAAAGGGTCTCGCTAGAGCCAGTGTCAGCAGCTGCAGCCCTTCCTCACTATTTCTTTGATTCTTCCTCCTTCTTGTTTAACACGATGAAATCCTCTCTTCTCTTTTCCTCTCCACTATCTCCTGATACCTCCCCCC
>CAKALU010039832.1:0-19602 GCA_916700995.1 Hozukius guyotensis
TTTTAACAGTTTTCTTCATCTCCTTGTATTTTTATATCTGGTATATTTTTTTGTACTTTGCACTACTAACTTTTTTTTACTGCCTTTTTACTAACATGTTTTGCACTATGGAACTGTGATGCTGGAAACTTGAATTTCCCTCAGGATCAATAAAGTTACTATCTATCTATCTATCTATCTATCTATCTATCTATCTATTAAACTATGGTTTAATAGTATGGCTTTGATTGTCTAACAGTGCTTCCCAAACTAAAGGTCAAAATGAGACATCATTTAAGATATTTATGCTTTGTTGTCTATATGAATAGTGGGAGGGAGACATGTATCACACCACCTTTTGTTATTATCACACAGTTAATGCTGAGAATGATCCTTTCAGGTGTACAAAATGTATGAAACAGGAGTGGCCTGGTGCACATCTTCTTGTTCATACCTGTGTTAAAATACCTGTGTAATTATAATAATCATGATAATAAGAAGAAAACTTCAAACTTGAGCATTACCATTTGATGACACAGTCCTTCTTGCCTTCCGTGCCAGTGTGAGCTGGACCTGCTGCTGAACACGCAGACTCCTCTCGGTTGAGTTCACCCTCGCCTCGGCAGGTAGAGCCAGACTGGTGTCCTCCAGCACGAAGGAGTCCTGAGCAGGTAAAGCTGATTTAAAGAACAAAACCTCCTCCATGGTGGTGGACGAAGAGTCTAGTAATCCAGTCGCTTCATTGATGTGTAGCTGTTTCATCTGGGTTACTGTTCAGTGCTGCTTTGTTGTCCCTCTGATCATTATAGGTGGGTCTACCTGCTGACGCTGAGGACGCTGAGGGGGGCGGAGCTACAGGTGACGCACCTGAGAGGTGTCAGGTGACGCTGCTGGCTGCGGGTATCGGTTAAAGCAGGGGTCAGCAACCTTTACTATCTAAAGAGACATTTTAGGCAGAAGATAAATAAAAAAATGTGTCTGGAGCCGCAAAACATTTGAGCATTGTGATGAAGATAACACAGTTTATAGTCTAAGTACATAGTATATAAGTCTAATGCAGTGATGGCCAAAGAGCAATGTACTACAGAGTATTAGGGCCACATTGAGGGAAAAACATCTGAGATTTACAGAATAAAGTCATAATATTACGAGAATAAAATCGTAATATTATGAGAATAAAGTCATAACTTTACGAGAATAAAGTCATAATATTACGAGAATAAAGTCATAACTTTACGAGAATAAAGTCGTAATATTACGAGAAAAAAGATAATAATAAAATTACTACTTCATAATATTTACTTTATTCTCATAATATCATGACTTTTTTCTCATAAACTTGTGACTTTATTCTTGTAATATTATGACTTTATTGTCATAATATTACAACTTTTTTTCTTGTGAACTTTGGACTTTTTTCTCGTAATATTATGACTTTATTCTCGAAATCCTAGATTTATGTTTTTCCTCAAAGTGTCCCTAATACTCCGTCGTACTGTCGTACCATAGACCTACAACAATGATAAATAAAAATGAAAATGTAAATAATAAACAGTTATTCATTTCCATGTTTATAAATCCACAGGGAGCCACTGGAGAGGAGCTAAAGAGCCGCGTGTGGCTCCGGAGCCGCAGATTGCAGACCCCTGGGTTAACGTTACTGAAGTACATTTACTCAAGTACTGCACTTAATTTCGACGTAATTGTGATTTACTTTAATATTTTCTGCTACTTAACTGCATTTCAGAAGGAAATATTGTCCTTTTAAACACTTTTACATATATTTAACCGCAGAAAATGAAAGATTATTTCGGCGGCGGCTACTAGCGGCTACTAGCAGCGGCTACTAGCTGCGGCACTGTGTAGCAACTGTCAACTCAACTCTCAGTACGTCACAACAAAAGGAGGCGCCACCTTGTGGCACTATTTGGCATTACACTGAGTAATACCACAACTGTGTTACAGACTGTTACTTGTATTAAATATTACATTTTTAATTATTTTTAATTAAATATTGTATTAAACTGTGGTATTCCTACTAATTTAACTTAAGTACAATATCAGAATATTTCTTCCACCTCTAATTACAATGCTTTTTTATAAACACCTAATTTGTCTGAGGCACACAAAGTTGACCTTCTTTAACTCCTTTTGTGTATCAATATTTATTTAAAATTTTGCAGAGCAATGACTTTGGTGATCATTTAGGGGCAATATGGGGAGGTTCTTCAAATGTTTTGTAAAAGCAACCACCTCATTTTGTAATGTAACACCTGGTGATGGTGATAAGATAAGATAAGATGAACCTTTATTAATCCCCAGGGGGAAATTCAGGTGTCAAAGCAGCAAAGCGCAGATACAGAGGTACAGGTGTACAAAAAGATTATAAAACAATAAATAGAAATACAGATTATACATAGTAAATGAACATAGTGAATGGACATAGTGAATGGACATAGTGAATGAACATAGTGAATGACCATAGTGAATATACATAGTGAATGACCATAGTGAATGGACATAGTGAATATACATAGTGAATGAACATAGTGAATGGACATAGTGTGTACCGTCCGTCAATAAAAAAATGTAGTGTACAATAAATAGATGTAATATGTGCAGTCTATAAGATGGTATATGGGATGTAGTGTAAAGTAAGTTTAAAGTTTAAAGTGCACCAGTGGTTAGGAGAGGTGGTTGCAGATAGATGCAGATAGATGCAGATAGTCCAGATAGTGCGTGTTTTAAGTTTAAGGTAGTTTGATGAGAAAGTAATAAGACTACTTTAGGAGTCACTAGTTGCCTACATGATCAATTTTCCACACTGGACCACAGCACCGCCCTCTTTGGCTGCGGAGACAAGAGACAGTTCCCACCAGGTGTGTCTTCCCAGGGAAAGGAGCCAGTCTGTCTTTACACAAGTTGTGAAATGTTATTAGACCAACTTTTACTGCCAGACATTTATGATAGAGTCTATTCTTATTTGGCTAAAGGCCTCCACATTTGCACTTTGTGCTGTTGACACTTCAGCTGCTTGGCCTGTTTTTCATTTAGATGAGAACAAAGACTAACTTCTTTTCTATTATATTCTATTGTTAAGATGTTACTTCCAAACAAAGGCAGGAAGGTTCATGGTCAGTGTGTGTGTGTGTGTGTGTGTGTGTGTGTGTGTGTGGTACTTGTGGATAAAATTGAGTGAAATTATAGGGGGGACTCTGCAAATCTGTTCCCAGAGTCAAAATGTAGTTTTCCAGCTCCTGTCATCTGATACTGTGCAAACTGTCTAACACATAAATGTCAGCCAATAAACGTGTAACATCACAGATGCTAATCCCTGCTGAGAATGGGGGGTGTGGGTGGGAAGTGGCACGCATCTTCACCCTGGGGCCCTGAAGCAGGTTAATCTAGTCGTGACTCCAAAGCGATTGAAACACTAAACCTTTACATGTTTTGTTTGGCTCATCAGCTGCTCATTTGACAAGCTTTCTTTTTCCTGTTGCTACTTCTATAAACAAAACCGCTGAATCATTTGCCAAACAATGATCCTTGCCAGTCATTCTGCCTCATAGATTCAAATAAACGAGAATTCAACAACAGCACAATACGATTTTTCCCCTTTTAATGCAATCTTTTCTCAAAAACAATCTTTTTCCAGTCTTCAAATCACTTTCACGTTAAACTTTTCGGTGCATAATATTCAAGACAAAATGGTGAGAAATCTTTAGTTTGCTTTGAAGTAAAATGCTCTGGATAGACATCCGTGTGACATTACAGTGTGTTCAGTAGACAATCAAGCTGTCCACACATCCAGCGGTCATTTAGTGGACGCTTGTGTCCAGACATTTTTGTACATACATTTCATTTTGTGGGATTCTTTATTCTTACTGTCATGCTTTACTCATAAATGGAGCATTCACAGATCAACATAGACCCGAGCATCAAACAAGGGTTTCAATAAGAAGAAGAAGAAACTGAGCAGCAAAACATCAAGATGAATGGGTTTAAGTTAAATTGATGTTATTTTGACTGGTATAGTCTCATATGCTCAGTTTC
This sequence comes from Hozukius guyotensis, assembly GCA_916700995.1. Lineage (NCBI taxonomy): Eukaryota > Metazoa > Chordata > Actinopteri > Perciformes > Sebastidae > Hozukius > Hozukius guyotensis. The sequence goes on from CAKALU010039832.1 coordinate 4,033, forward strand.
ATGACAAGCGGATATTAAAACCAGTATGGAGTGAAAAGAATAAGTGCCTGTGGTTCATTATAGTCATAATTTCAACAATGACGGATGCAGTCAATCTCTAAAAACACACTTTTTTTTCACATTATAAATGATTATATTCTGAAATTACATTAATAACCTCCCATTAAAGTTGATCAAACAATGTTTAAGATCCTTATTCTTTTTCACAAAGCAGTTGGCCTAAAAATCGGTGTAATACAACGTGACATCAAAGATTTATCCACCTGAACACCCAACAAATTTTTCAATTTGGCACATCATATTTCACGTTCATCAACCCACAATAAACACTTACATACACACACAGTCACACAGAGGTTTGAGGTGGTTGGAGACCTTATTTTACCAATCGAACAAGGCTGAAAGTATAGCTGGATTGGTGTTTTCAGAGTTTATGGTACTGTAGATAAGACTTTGTAATGGAGCAGCAAAGTTTTGAAGCATTAGTCTGGGTCACATGGGGAAAAGAGGAGATGTGTTTTACTCCTTCAGAACAGTTGGAATAAACAATAAATTAAACATTTGTCTGTAAAAGCGTATGACAAACTATTTGTCATTGTCTTACCGAAGCTTTCCAAAACATTCCCCTGATCATTACTGTCCTGCCTTTATCCAAAACTGCATTTCCCCCAAAAAGATGTTATAAAAACCCAATTTTATAATTTGTATATACTCAGTCTTGTGTATTTGACACACGCAAGTTGATTAGCAAGATGCTTTATATATATTTTGTAAAAAAAAAAATGCATTTTAGTTTACCCGACATCTCTAAAATGTTCCAGTCTGTAATTTCTTTGCCGATCTATACTTCTATATACCGCCCTGACAAACACGTTGATTTCACCAGATCATGATTTTAAAATGCGTTACTTCAACCATCTCCATTTCAACCAACCTTCGCGTCCTAAACCCGTGGCACATTGTCATCGATACAAATATACTGTACATACTGTTCTCAGTGGGTTTTGTTTTTTTTCCTGCCATTTGTACATTTGTTAAAAAATATAGAAAATATTAAAGAGAAATTTTACAGGTACATTCAGGTTAAAAACACGTTTCTCTTCAAAGCTATTTACAAATCTCTGTATGGTTACGAGTCGTCATTCAGCTGTCAACATAGGAGCGAGTGGGTGTCTCTGAAATGATCTGAAATGGGACATTTCAACTGCCAATTTGAGCCATTTTTCTTTGGATTTCCATCTTCATACTCAAAATGTAGAATTATTTAGAATATTTTTGAAGGAGCATTTTTGCCATTAATTGACATTAACTAGTCGAGAAGCAGACTGGAGACATGGAGAGAAAAACCAACAGACAATGCCGATGTTACATGGTATGCCATGATGCATCAAAAATTGCGCTTGTTTAGGCAATAACCAAAAAAACATGAGGAAAATATTGAAATTATTTTTTGAACCAGTAAAAGCTGTGATGACCAAACCATTAATAGATTATTCAAGAAAATAATCTGCAGATTAATCCATAATGAAAATAATTGTTAGTTGCAGCCCAAGGCGCAAAGTAATCTCTATTACAAGCAGATGGTGTAAAAACAATCATATCATACATGGATAATGATGTCATTTGGTGGTCGGTTTTACCAAATTGCCTTGCAGCACCATGAGAGAACTTCTAAACGTTAATTTAAAGGAGCAGTCAACCCTGATTATTTTCATTTAAAGAAAATCCTTTAGAGATGAAATCAACTCAATTGACCCTAGCAGCACGTACAGTAATACCTAAGGCAAAGATGTACTTTACACCGTTAAATACTTTCACTTTGACAACGTGGGAAACGGTAACAAAGGTATGTGGCTTTAAACAGTCAACAGAGCAGTTTGTTGGATCAGTCAAGGTTAGTGGAGTCGTAACGTCGGGGGCATTGGCTGAAGTTTAACTACGGACACAGCGGCGTCGTGTTAAAGGATATCGAACGCAGCGGCACGACTCAGATCCAGTTTTCACTTTAGTGAGGTATCAACTCGCTGACAGCTGGTGCACGTCTTTGACCTTTGACCTTTGACCCTGCCATTTAAGACCACAAGCTATTTCTGGCATTTGTGTTTTCTATTTCATTTTGCTCTCTTATTTGTTTGTATTAAATGTGTAAAATATTTTCACTTTAGTTACTTCTATTTCAACGCCATCATCCATTTTTTGGAAAGGAGATGTTGGGGATTGCTTTATCACTTTAGGCCAATTTACTTAAAGGTACAGTGTGTAGGATTTAGCGGCATCTAGTGGTGTGGTTGCAGATTGCAACCAACTGAGTACCCCTCCGCTCACTCCTCCCTTTCACAAAACCGTGGTAACGCCGTTCGCCTAACTCCTACACACCTTTAAAGTTCGGAAAAATTATCAATAATTGATGATTACACGATGAAAAGAAAATCTGACTTGCAACAGAGGAGAACCTTGAAACGTATCTATGTTCAGGCGTCTGTTTTTTTAAATGAGATCCATGTAGCATACGACCTATGCTGTTATCATCATGGGTTGATGACTAGGACATTATTAAGTCTGGAAACATTCCCCATGTGGACGTGCTTTGGGGTCAATTCACTCTTTTATTGACTAGAAAGCATATCCATTCTGCTAAAAAGAAAGTAAAAATGACCGTTGGTGAAATAAAACGACCCGAATATACTGTAACATTCATACAAAGTTTCCGTAAGGCATTCCTTCACCAGCTGAGTCTGCAGCTTCAGCTCATCCGTCTGGTGTTTGCCAGCAAAAGAAAAAGTGTTTCTTGAGATATCCAGTTTTTTCTGTCCAGAGACGTCTCCTGCTCCGTCACACCGAGTCTTTAACACAGTTCTGGTGATGGCTTTGGTCTGTCCTGCAGCTAAAGACTAGAAATTATACATACAGGAGAGCCGACGACTCTGAAAAAGTCATTAGATTCATGCAAGACTGTACAGACTTTCAGTGAAGAGTCCAAGCTTCAAGGACGAGGTTCAGGTGCAGTCCCTATCTGCAGGAGGAGCCCAGCACGTTGCCCGTCGAGGGCGTGGTGGCGGTGGCGCTGTAATGGGGGTAGTTGTCGTTCGGCGGCGGGCTCGGGAGGATGGAGTTCCCGTTGGTCGGGGAGCAGCTGAGCTGGAGCCTCCGCAGGTACTCGGCGTGGACGGGTTTGTGGCTCTGCAGCACTTTGATGGCCTCGTCCACGGTGAACCACTCCCGCTTACGTCCTGCAGAGGGAGACAGAGCGCAATGGATGAGTTCAAAAAGGAAGCTTTCATGCTGGGTCATCCTCAGATAGAGAGCCATAACATACAAATTCTATCAATTTTATTATTATTATTATACAGCAGAGACACTTTTGTCCTCTTCCACAGGTTGATCTTACATTGGATCAACGCCATGGTTTCTAGTATATATGCAATAAAGATAATAAGCTTCAACATGTTACTCTCTCTTATCTACAATAGGAAGAATTGGTACACTTTAATAACTGAAATTGTGAAGTGTAATGTGACGCAGTACTGAAGTATTTTGCAGCAAGCTACCACAACAGTCTGGTTAGCAAGATTATTATTATCATATGCACATGAAAACATGGCATACATTTAGTAGAAAATAGTGAATGTAGCAGGCTTGGACAGGTAGAGGATGCTCTCCACTGAGGACATAACATATTAAGGCTGGATAGTGGCGTCCAGGCTACTGACAGCTGTAATATACTGCAGCTCAGAACAACTGCAGCTACAACCAGTGGCCTAGATTTATAGGCACCTGTTGTCACCTCATAGCCCAATGCCCTTATAGTCTCCACGCAGTATGCTGGCCCCCACATAAATAAAAAACATTATGCTGTAAAAAGGTGAGAGAAAGAAGAAAGACACACCACAGCATCTGCAAACATTCACAGGAAGGCGAAGGGAAAGTGTTACCTATATTGACGGAGTCCTCCCAGGCCTCCAGCGTTTCTGTGACCGTCAACACATAAACATACGTCCGGTGTTTCCGATCCTGGTTTTGCTTTATGGATCAGAAAGAAAGGAAACTGAGTATTTAATGATCATACAAAACCATAATATGGTAATTTGTGCATCTTATACGCTTTAATGTGCACTCGAATATGTATAATAAAGTGCCTGAGTGAGATAAAGCAGTGAAAGCTTACCTCAAACACGCCGAGCAGACGTCCTAGCTTGCCCTTCACGCCGGCCTGAGGAATAAATGAAAGAAAATTGTTCGAATTTTTTAGTGCACAGAACAAAACGGACAGCAGAGGACATTTCTTTGTGCGATTTTCTTAAAGTTCTGAGTATCCTCTATTCAGTCACAAAGAAGAATAGAGGGTGGAAAAGCAGCGTTCAAACCACAGACTATATTCTGTGCCAAAACAATGGGTATTGTGTATTACAATCCAGTGTTTTTAAAAGGGCTCTATGTACTGAACTCCACGGTAACCTCCCAGGCTTTGTTTTGATGTAGAAACGCTTGTCAAACACGTACCCAAACACAAGAATGTTCAGAATAAATCCCTGTGCCCAGACTGACATATTTTTGGAGTTGTCCTCTGTGGCCTCACAGCTTCTTCGATTTATGTAGTCAGCCAAGCTACAATCGGTGTATTGATTTCTATTTGGAAGCATGTATTGATCAAGACTGGTTGAAGTCTTTAGGGAAAGACTTCCAGTAATTCTAATATTATCAATCCTTAGTGATGTCCCTTCACCTGGAAAAAAAAACAAACTGGCACGAATCCTGAAAGGATATTATAGCGGAAATGTAATTATATCACTTTCATAACACTTTAACAGTTGCTTTATCAATCCACGGGAATCAAATTACTGTCAAGAGGTGTATGACATCTGTCCTTTCCCCCTCGACATACTTCACAAGTGTCACTCTGCCCCGCTGATGTGTCCAGCGGGTTGGGCTGCTGGGTCCGCGAATGCACTGGAATCCAGCGACGAGCCAAGTTTAGACCGCTGACGTGGCCGAGAACACAAGGTTCTCAACCAGAGGGATCTCTGGAATACCAGCGGGCTCCTCCGTCAGCCAGCTACTGACACCGCGGCTTTTCAAAAATCTCACCCTTAGCATGCACACTGCAGCCAACTGTCTGAACCATGCAGCTCCACTTCTGTTTTTTTTTTTTTTTACTGGAAATGGACAACTGCAGTGACGTGAGAGAGTTGTATGACCTCATTTTAGCAGGATTTCTAATAAAAATAATGAATGGAATGACCTTTCACTATCCAAATTGCCAAATTTGCCATGTCACTCTCTGTAAAAATCATAGACTGTATAGGAGAAGTAGACGTCGTCATCGTGACGTCACCCATTGGTTTGTGGACTGCTGTTTTGAAGCCTTAAGTTCGGCATTTTGGCTGTTGCCATCTTGGTTTTTTGCAACCAGAAGTGACGCGAGAGGGTGGAGTTGAGTACAACCGAACGCTGAATAAGACATTGTTTAGTTGACCAAAATGTTACAACATTTCTTAACTTTCATGACCTGAAAACACACTGTGTGAAAGGTTTAAAGTTGTAAGACGAAAACACGGACAACTCCCAGACCGGACAACGCCGTGGTAGCGACCTGTCAATCACAAGGTAGCCACGCCCTAAAGCATCCCCTGCTTTATGGTCTATTTGACTCTAAATGGGACCATAATTTACTAAATGAACATCATGCTGTATTGAAGAAGACTTGAAACTAGCGATTGAGACCATAAATTCATGTTTACAATGTTTACTGAGGTAGTAAATCAAGTGAGAAGTAGGCTCATTTTCTCATAGACTTCTATACAATCAGACTTCTTTTTGCAACCAGAGTCGCCGCCCCCTGCTGGCTGTTAGAAAGAATGCAAGTTTAAGCCACTTCTGCATTGGCTTCATATTTCAGAACCTGGAAGTTGCCCACTGGTAATATACGTATATATAACATATTATATTTTTACTCATTTTTTCACTTTTTTTATTGACACATATATAGATGAGACTACCCTTTAACAAAATCATACATCTTGGTTGAAACTTGCCTCGATATGTAGCAATAAATTAAAAAATATTCGGAAAATCCTTCAGTTTGAACATAGACAGTTGCAGGGACAGAGGACTTTTGCAACAGCTGCTATAATAACACCAAGACATTTCCTGAGAACAAATTCTTTACATGCTGTTTTGAATGCCTGTTATATAACGGACAGGTGGTCTTTGGATGTAAAAAGGGCTATTTTTTTGGTAGGGAACTGCTGTGTTCAACCATCCTTGAAGACTTCCTTTTAATTCTCACCATGTGCTCATCATATTCATCTCACACAAAAAAATGACCTCACATAGGAGTCAAGAAACAAAATTAATTCTTATGTTTATTCACCTCCTCAAACACCTCTCGCACCGCGGCACCACACGGCTCCTCCTCCGGCTCCATCCCACCTCCGGGGACGATCCACTGGTCCGGGTGCCGACTGCTGCTGACCAGCAAAACCTGTAAAAGAACGCACAAGTTTTAAGAATTGTACGACATGTCAATTCCTTTATTTTACTGTTAAATAAGGAGCGCGTGTCTTCATACGCCCCTTTAGACTCAAATAAACATGTCACTGCAGGTGGAAGCAAGAAGTCCCTGTCGTTTCAGAGGAGCGTTCAATCACACATTGACATGAGATGTGACCTTTGACCCTTTTGACTCAGGTCTCAAGGACAGACGGCTGATGATTGGTTGGTGCGGCCTCTGCTATTTATTCTCTGTTGCTGCTTACAGGATCCTAAATCCATCACAGCCTTCATAGCTTTAAATATTGAAACCTGACATGGTATAAATGGTCTTTTCGGATATGAAAATATTAGAATGATCCACACTAAAAATGGTACTTTACTTCATTTAAATTTCAACTGGTAATTTCAATTATTGTAAAATATCACACACAAACCTGGATAACAGTAGTTAAAATGAGTAAAAAAAAGAAGTTAGCTCATTCTAACTACAACAAACGGAGGATTTTTGGGGACGACAGCATGTATCCGTTATATTTTCAGTGAAAACATTCTCTTGTTCAACTATTTTTGGTATCTTCTTTCTTGGAGGCTTCACCTATCCGTCTACTTTGCCCACTGGTGGACTCAGGGGTGGGGTTGACCGCACCCCTTGGTGGCCTCATGGTAAAAACACACAACAAAAGTGCCCTCTTGGATGCCATCATAGTAGATAAAACATGATAAAGTGCTCTCTAGGGTGCCCTTTCAGTGGAGAAAACATGATAGAGTGCCCTCTAGGGTGCCCTTAAATGGAGAAAACATGATAAAATGCCCTCTAGGATGCCCTTAAGTGGAGAAAACATAATAAAGTGCCCCTCTAGGGTGCCCTTAAATGGAGAAAACATGATAAAATGCCCTTTAGGGTGCCCTTAAATGGCGAAAAAATGTTAACGTGCCCTCTAGGGTGCCCTTAAATGGAGAAAACATGATAAAGTGACCTCAGGGGTGGCCTTAAAATGGTGAAAACATGATGCAGTGCCATATATGCTGCCCTACATGCTATAGAAAACTCTCTGCGCGCCACCGCATGCAGCTGGTGCCATTTCTATTTCTTACGCCCCTGTCCCCTCAGACAGCCCGAGTCTGCCACTGACTTTGCCAATAACATTTTGGTGATTTTCACAGAAGAAGCTCAATCAAAGCCGGCGTTGAAGCGGTGCCAACACCAGCAAACAATGCATGTAAACCAAGCAGGAGCCACTCAAATGCTGTCGGTGCTCCCCCTAAGCGGCCTTGAATGCGGGGCTTGAATTACACTACAGTTGCAGTGTACACGGATATGCACAGATCAGATGCGCCTGTGTCTGCATTTTCTAGCCGTGTCCATATAGCAACCACAACAGACGCACGCACACCTGCTGTAAACATTACCACATTTGTATGGAGCGATTTTGTTCATTATTAAAAACACAGTCGTAATAATATCAACAGCTGATTATTAGTGGTTCAGAAATGATTTTACAATACGCAATAATCAGTGACGGTAAATGCATTAAAGAGAGAAAAGTGTGCTAAGCAGCTTGTGCGACATATGGTGACATTTAGCTCTGCCACCCATAATCTGCCAGAGGAGTCACTTAATCCGAACTCAGCTTGTGTATATCTTCCCTTACGTTCTCTAATGGGATTGTGGCTGCAGCTACCAGAGGCCTTCTGAAGCTCCTCTTAGGGCAGAGGGCCAAACCGATTGGACGCCGGCACATGCTCGGGGGTTTTGACAGCGAGCGCTGTCGGCTGCCGTCTTTCCTCACGTGCCCGTTCGCCCAACTCAGCCACCTGCTTCTTTTCCAGACGACGTTGGTTAGGATGAAGGGCAGTGGGGTAGCTATACGGCACGAATGTCAGGCATGGTGACGTGGATTAAGCGCCTGCACGCTCAGTAAACGTTTCCTGTAGATGAAAAGGTTCAAGGCTAACACACAACAGGTGTTGGTCCCATAAGACAGGTGCATGTCTGATATGGTGTACAGTAAGGGACGTGTGTTACTTAGAGGAAGGGGCATTTACACTCATAGTGCAAACAGTGCTGGTGCAGAACATGACGTCTTCTCAGTAGAGTGCAGACTGTAAAAAATGTGCAAAGTCGGACCTTGTAACCTGCTTGAGTAAGCTCTTTGACGAACAGACTGAAGAGAGCTAAAACAAACTGAACTGTTGTCCTTTAAATCTGAGAAAAAGGGGAATTCAACTAAGAAAAAAAGATGGTTATTATTTTATTGTCGAGGAATATTTGTATCATATGCAGCTAGGGGTTTATTTGACGGAAGTCTGTTTCCATACGGGCTATTATTGTGTCATGTACTTCCATGCGGGATGAGCTATTTCAGTGGTATGACATAATAAAAAATTCATTCTTTGTGTTTTGGACGAGATCTCCATCTCCATCCAACCCGCTGCCCTCGCTGTCTGGTCGTGTGTGTTGAGCTGCAGCCGGCGAGGATTAAAGGGAGATCGCTGTTGTCAACGTGTCCTAAGTCTAAAGTATGTGATGTATACAAAACAAAAGCCACAGAGCCTCCCGGACAGCGAGGACAAAAGCTGATTTCTGCTCTGCTTGTTCCATTTTTATCTTTTGGTTGTTGTTCGTCCATCCCCAGAATATACACAGCACAGGCCACATTTAGTTTGGCTTTAATGAATTTAGGAATGTAGAGCGCTGAATCGACATATTACGAACCGTGTATAATTAAGAATTTGTTTCTTCACATGTGCTTCTGAGATGAATAACGTTCATAAGAGGGAGCGGCGGGGGGTTCGGCGACGCCTTTAAGCTTCAGCAGGACGAGACATTTGTCGTCACAATAAAAATCAAGCCTGCAAGCTTCTATTCACGTCCATGAGCATCGAGTCACTCGGACAAGTTTAGTCAATTCATTGAAATGCACGTATTTGAAGTTCATTAAGAGGTCAGCGATGTGAATGTCTTAATAACAACCCCACAGCCCAGTCAGATGCACTGAAGTACCCCTTTGACACCTCCCATCGCTTTCAAATGAGCTCTTTTGAATCGACTTTAAACTGGACGTTAACACTATTAATTATAGAAAAGTGGATACTACAACAATTTTTCTCCATACAGTGAAGCTTTTAGCCATTTCAACCATAAATACATTGCTTTTAGTTGGCCATTTCAACTGTTAATCCATTATTTAGATAACTATTTTTTTACCAGTTATCTGAGCTGCAACGATAGTCGACCAACGGGAAAATTATCGCCAACTATTTTGATAATCGATTAATCGTTGTAGTAATTTTTCATGCAAAAATGGCAAAAAATGCGGTTTTCAGTCTCTCAAATACGGAGATTTTGTACTTTTTTCTGTTTTATATCATATTTAACTGAATATCTTTGTGTTTTGGACTGACAGATCAAGACATTTAAAGACATCACTTTGGATTTGAAGAAACTGGGATGGACATTTTTCACTATTTCCGGACATTTTGACCGGACGATTAATCTAGAAAATAATCAGCGGATTAATCGACAATGAAAATAATCGTTAGTTGCAGCCCTACCGTTATCCTTTTCTTTTATCAACTGTTTATCTATTACTTTTAGCTAACTTATAGACTACTACTTCAACCGTTTTTCCACTACATTTACCAAACAGTTTATTCATTCCTTTTGGATATCTATTTCAACCATTAATACTTTTTGCTAACTGTTTAGACAGTTTATCACTTGCTAACTACTTTTCAAACACTCTCAATCCTAACATGTACTGTTCAGGTGTTGAAGCCCACTTCATTTGCAGATATATATTTTTTTTTAATCAAATTGTATTTTCCATTTTGTCAAATTAATTTCACTACTCAAATACAAATCTTAATAAGAACCCCTCGTTGGGAATCACTGACTAAGAAGACGACACATACTACACCCAACTTTACTCTGACCTTTCCTATAACTTCTGACAAACAGAAGAGCAGCATTGCCTTGAACTCCGTAGGCGACAGTTGAAAGCGTGACGAAAAACCAAAACAAAATAACTCACGCCGTCATGATACATAGGTCAACGGTCAGGGGACAGCTGAACTCTGAGCATAGAAACCCACTTATATTTGGAAAGAGTCACGGGGTAAAGGCGAAACCCCAGGAGGGAGGGAACGCTGCAGTGGTTCCCGGTGACATTTTACCATTTTGCAGCTCACATCACTTCCCAGGGCCCCCCCTGTGTGCAAGAGGAGGTGGGCAAATTCTTTAACATACAGTAAATCTCCTCTGGAGTAATGAAAAACACTATGTCAGACTCATGTGGCGTCAGCTAACCTTTCTCCTATCCAATAATCAGTCTTAGAAAAGATCATTCTTAACTCAATATCTCAATTTGAGATATCAGAATCTCCACCGGTAGTAAAACGCAGGCTGTGACAAGTGAGTCCTCTGGAATGGCCTCAAACAGGGACAGCAGGCAGGGATATTCTGGAGGACATTAACACCTCCTCCTCCTCCTCCTCCTCCCCAATGAGGAACGCCTGTAGCTGTCAAATAAAGAAGGCTCCAAATGCCAGGCCAGGACTGGAGGAGAGAATGATGGGAAGTCTAAGACACTTAAGTACACAAGTGTAGGGGGCAGAATCAATAGTGCTAAGACAGTAATATAGTCGTCACCTTATGCAGGTATCAACAAATAAGAGAGGAGTCGTTAACAGGGACTGTAGCAGGAGAAACTGAACACCTACGTTTCTGACTTTCTGCTGAAGCATCCACTCACACTGACAACCTCCTCCTCCTCCTCCTCCTCCTCCTTCTCCTCCTCCCAGTCCCAGTACGACATTATTTACAATCTGCTGCAGTACCTTCAATATGTAGCCTCCGGGTCATAAATTCATAAACACAGTGGTTACTGCTACAGCTGTTGTCTCGATCAGATAATTTATCCCACTCTAAATAATGCATAAACTCATGCCATTATATAAAATGTATTTTAAAAAGGTCTAGTGTTTGGGATTTATTGCCAGAAATTGAAAATAATATTCAAAACTATGTTTTCATTAGTGTATAATCACCTGTTTTCATTAGCTTAGAATGAGCCCTTCATATCTACATAGGGAGCGGGTCCTCTTCACGGAGTCCGCCATATTGCACCGCCATGTTTCTACAGTAGCCCAGAACGGACAAACCAAACACTGACTCTAGAGAGCCTTTCACGTTTTTACGTTACCTGAAGGCCACCCTAGTTCTGCGACATGCTTGAAAAGGGAGGGGTGAGTTGAGGGGTTTTCGGTGTATTGCAATCCGCAACCTCACCACTAAATCCTACACACTGATCCTTAAGCCTCAACACTGCCAAGCACAGTATGTAACACATTAGGTTGCTCCTAGATTGATGACACTTAACTTACAGGACGCTTGGTGTAAGTGGAAACAAGCTGCGAACACGACATATCATCACCTTTTAAGTTGATATGGTGAACTTGATAGCGAACAGTTGCTTATTTGCACATCGAGTCATGTTTCTGACAAATGTTGAGTCCAATATTCACTCTTTTTTAGCTCTGTTTTGGTCTCCACCAGCTCCCAAAAGGGAAATATCAGGCTCTTTAGCTGCTAAATGATCCAATATGTTCAACTGCTAGCTGCTAGGTTTTGTTTGTCTGTTTGGTGCGGAGACCGGTAGTGCACGGTTTAGAGTTGCAGCTAACGATTACTTTAATTGTCGATTAATCTGTCGCTTATTCTCTCGATTAATCGATTACTTGTTTGGTCTACAAAATGTCAGAAAATGTCTTTCCCAAAGCCCAAGATGACGTCCTTAAATGTCTTGTTTTGTCCACAACTCAAAGATATTCAGTTTACTGTCATAGAGGAGTAAAGAAAATATTCATATTTAAGAAGCTGGAATCAGAGAACTTGACTTTTTTTTCTCAAAAAAATACTCAATTAATCAATTATTAAAGTAGTTGGAAATTATTTTAATAGTTGACAACTAATTGATTAATCGTTGCAGCTCTAGTACAGTTCATTTTTAGAGCTTTTTGATAAAAACAGCTGCCTGCACCTGCTGGAAACAACACTGATGAGAGCGGTGAGAGTACTGATCTATTGTTCATATAAAAATATTGAAATTCTAGCAGCTTTAAAACCATAAAGCTTTACTTTGTTTTTACCGCATTCTGATTATTTCTGTGCAGCAACCAAGTGAGAAAGTTGTGGTGGAATAATTTCACATAAAAACACACCCACACATATTCACTGTGAGCTTCACAATATCCAATCAGAATAGCTTTATATGTTAAAAAAAACACAAAGCCAGAAAAAAGATATAGGATCATAAAGCTTACTTGTGTTAAATTTGAATAAACAAATGAATTAGTAGACTTCATTTAATCTTTCAGAAACTCTAGGATTTCTTATTCAACTATGGGTTTCTGCAACCTATACCACTGCACCATAATGACGTAAGATAATTAAAGAAGCTCTCTTGGCACACACAGGCCCCGAACAACTCACATGCTGTTAATTTACCCAGGTGCCCTCCTCGGCGAACACCGCCATCCCTCTGCTGCACTGTCAGGTTCCTGTTTTCCCCTGTTGGGAGTTTAATTGCTGTCATAGAGTACCTCGCCCTGAGGTCTCAGCTTTCTCCTTTCCTCTCCAAAACAAAACCGTCCAACAGCATGTATGGCTCTTATTTCACCACAGTTAGGTCTCCTGTGTCCAGGAACTGATTGTTATGTGTATAGTCATGTGTTTAAGGGAAGTATTGATGACATAAAGCACCATATATCAAGCTTCTTTAGACAGAAAATGACCATTGTTAGCACCCAAAGAGCACCGGCTTGGTTTCTCATTCTTTAAGCAGTGCCATCCACGTGAGTGCATGAGCAGACATGCCTGTCAAAGCCTGAAAATCCTGAGGGCGACGGTCACACCTACACTCTTCTGTTGTCACAATCTGTCCTTTTCTGTGATTACAAGTCGTGAGAAAAGAATCACAGTGTTCAAACTAAATCTGTGGGCCAGAGCGCAGCAGTACAGGTACTAAGTTTTATAAAAACAAATTTAAAATCTCTCATTTTATATCACCGATTTTTAGATAATCTGTCATGGTCTTCACACATAATGATGACATAACATCTGCACATGTGTGAGGGAGCGGATATACTTGTGTAAATCTTCCGATCTGTGTGTTGTCCAGCCAAACACTGGAGGGCTCAGACAGAGTGCCTCTCTGTGCCAGTCCTGGGCCACCAGACTGGGCTGTTTTGACTGTATATTGTGTAACAGTTTGTTTATGCCAAACTCAAAGAGGAGGCTAAATTTAGACGTGCAAGAATATGCCACAAAAACAGAGATATGGTCCTGATGTTTGGACTAACTAGTAATATGGATACATGACTATTATTAGTCCCAAAAGGGAACCAGTAACATGGATAGTGTTGCTTGATCCAACACTGGTCTAATGCACAGTTGAAAACTGCAGAACTTAAACGTGTCTTTTATATTAATTATATCAATGTAGGCTCTCTGGATAAATCTATGTGGTCATTATTCTTAGCATCCATGTCTTGAAGACTGTGAGAGAAAGGAAGGGGGGCAAAAAGAAAACAAAAATAATTTTGTAAGATATATTTTTTTTGTTGGTTTGTGTATCCATTTGAAAAAGTTTTCAGACTCACTTATTTATTTAGTTATTTTTCTGTAGTTCTCGTACTGTTTTGATTTGGCATGTGTATTTGTTATGGGTCACTGTTTTAATTATTTATTTATTTTTTGATTCACTTACTTACTCACTTATTTATTTAATTTTCTGTAGTTTTTGTACTGTTTTGATTTGGCAGGTGTATTAGTTATGTGTCACTGTTTTTATTATTTATTTATTTTTTGATTCACTTACTTATTTATTTAGTTAATTTTCTGTAGTTCTTGTACTGTTTTGATTTGGCATGTGTATTTTTTATGGGTCACTGTTTTTTATTATTTATTTAGTTTTTTGATTGTGTAAAACAAATAATAAATAAAAATAAAATTGTGTAAATAATGTGTGTGTAAAATAAAAATAAATACAGTGACTTAGCCAAAACACACACATAAAATCAAACAATATCTCATGTTAGCTCTTGTAACACAGCCTATATTATCTTGGGAATATCACAGCTAATGTATTTTTAATTAGGTTTAGGGTGGAAAACACTTGCTGAAAACGAACGGATATCCGCTTTAAACTGGATCTACAGTATTGTATATCACAGAGAAAAGTCTTTAAGACACTACAACAATAAAAGCCTGTCACCCATATATTCATTATTTACATGTGGAGGGCCCCTTTAAATCCTCCTCCTCCTCGTTGCTACGCAGCTGCCCGCTCAAGGCTCAAGGCCGGCGGGATGCAGCAGATACATGAATGGTCATGGATGATTTTACCTCCATGTCGTGTATTAAATGTGGTGAAGTGATAAATACATTTAATAATAGACTTGTGGCTCTTATTTGTATCTCCTCACTCAACACACTTCGATGTTAAAGCCGCTAAAAACGTGCAAACCTCGCCCCCTCGCTCTCTGTTAGTTTACAAGCCAGCAAGAAAATAACAGGAAGCTGGGCGAATGTGTCTTCACAATAAGAGCTTTGAGTTAACCCCAAATGCAGTTTTGTGTAGCACATGTGAAGAAATTAGGAAAAATGCTCTACAAAACTTAAATGTAAACTCAAAGATTTTGATTCCCTCTCTAACCAAAATAAATCTACTTGGAGAAAATAGTGTCATCGCCATAGAAGCTGCAGGATATGTCAGTGCATGTCACAGCCTAAGAGACAACCACAACAACACATAATAGATGTAACTCACACTCTGCCTTTTACTTACCCTTCTACTTCATGTGTTTTTTTTTTTTTTTACATTTATCCTTTGATATTGCAATATATGTTCTTAATTGTTTTTTATTTGTTTGTTTGTTTTATTGGACACAACAAACATTAATGACTTCTTTATTGTTTTCTTCCATTTACATGCAGGATCTTTTTAAATATCTATATATTGTAATTTGCTTAATGAATTGTGTATATATATATATATATATATATATATATATATA
>CAKALU010039834.1:0-33916 GCA_916700995.1 Hozukius guyotensis
ATAGAATGTTGCCTCTGTGAGATCATAAATGATGATGCCACAGGAATGTCTATTCATCTCTATATGTCAGCATTCTATCACGCTCTATATGATGCTATTGTATTCTACTCTATATCAAAGCATTTGATCAGCAATTGTGATATTCTGTGCCGCTTTATATGACAGCATTCTTTTCCGCTCTAATGTCATTACGACTAATCGAAACGCAATTGTGGATATCTCTAATGTTAATTCCAGATAGTCAAGCTTAGCTATTAAATGTTAAAACAGCCTGCCATAGAATTGTCCAACGCAGACGCTAGGCAATGCCAATAAACATGTAGCCCAAGCATCAAAATGACAGTGCCCTTCATTTTTTTAAAGGTCTCATATGTTTACATGCTGTAATGTTAAAAAAAAACTTTATTTTCCTCATGCTGTCTGCCTGACTATACCTGTATTCACCCTCTGTCTGAAACGCTCCGTTTTAGTGCATTTCAATGGATCTGCAACATAATTACGTTGCTAGGCAACAGTTTAGGTCCATGTTTACTTTCTGTCATCCAATGTCATTCACATACACTGCAACTGGAAATAAACTGGGACACATTTACGTTTAAATGTTTCATATATCGTAGATTTGTGACATCACACATGCATAGTACTCCTGACTGCTTGTTTAAACCTGCTTAATAATAAAAAATAACTGAACATCTCACTTTTTATAATATGGGACCTTTAAGGCATAGAACAGTTAAATAAATTTGACCTTATTTAGGTTTTTCAGATTAACATCAACATAGTAGTAGTCATAGTTCCTCCAATGAAGTCAATGATTTCTCACAGATATTGACAGAGTAGTAGTAGACACATGGGACACTACAATTGCCAGCAAGTTCTGACAATCAGATTAAAATAACTCTCCTGTGACATCATCCGTGACATGATGGAATGTTGCCATTGTGATGTCATAAATGATGATGTCACATAAACAGTGACATCATAAGTGACATCGCGGAACATCGTCGAAAGTTTACTTATAGAACCCCCGTTACGCCCATTAATCACAGATCAAAAAATAAGTGTTTTTTGACAATACCACGCGTAGGACGACAGGCCACTCGCTCCGCTCGCAGACAGGGACCGAAGACAGAAGACTCGCAGGTCCTCCACTGTCAGCAGACGGAGGGTTGCCCGGCGCAGATGCTAGGCAACGCCATTAACCACGAAGGGAAAGCATTAATGCATTAAGCATTAATGCTTTTCATTTGTCTTAGTGTTTTTTTTAGGTAGCATATTTTACTTTATCTGATTTTTTTAATTAACATTCACATAGTAGTATTCATGAACACGTAGGGTAAGCATTAATGCATTAAGCATTAATGCTATTGATTTGTCTCAGTGTTTTTTTTTAGGTAGTATATTTTACTGTATTTAGATTTTTTTAATTAACATTAACATAATTGTATTCACAGTTCCCTTGATGAAGTCAATGATCTCTGTCATTCAGACTAAACTAACATTCCTGTGACATCATCAGTGGTTTCATCTGTGAGATCATAAATGATCATGTCACATAAACTGTGACCTCATCAGTGACATCACAGTTTGTGGTTGCGTCCAAAATTCCATACTTACATGCTATTTAGTACGTTAAAACAGTATGTGAGATATTTTAGTAGGTCCCTATACCCCACCGAGGGCACTCAGGTCTTCCGACCAGTCACTCATGGTCGTCCCTCGGGCTCGGCGGAAGCTCAGGGGCGACCGCGCCTTCTCAGTTGCGGGCCCTAGTCTGTGGAACAAACTGCCCCACCACATCAGATCTGCTCCCTCTACGGAGTCTTTCAAAGCACAGCTTAAGACCCACCTCTTTTCTTTGGCTTTTGAATGTACTTGAATTGTGATGACTAATTGGCCTTTTATAATGCTCATTATACCAGTCGTTTACTCATGGATTTTAACATGGTCTCTGTATGTGGATGTGTGAGATTTTGTTTTCTGCTCTGTTGACCTGTTTTTATTTTGCCTGTATGTCTGTAAAGCACTTTGGTCAACTCATGTTGTTTTAAATGTGCTATAGAAATAAATTTGACTTGACTTGACTTGACTATATGGCGTGGAGAGGTGGTCGTGTTGCTCTGGCTCTATCTATATGGCGTGGAGAGGTGGTCGTGTTGCTCTGACTCTAAATTCAAATTCAAATTCAAATTCAAATAAGCTTTATTGGCATGAATGTTCAGGTTACATTATTGCCAAAGCTAAATTACATATTAATGAATAATTACATTTCACAAAACATAATCACAAAATAATCACGATCACAATATACCAAATTCACTTTAAAGGGACTATTTGTAACTTTCAGAAATGCTTGTTAACAGCGACACCTGTGGCCGTTAAGTCAACGAAAGTCAGCGTCAAGCTCGCACTTGCTCGCTCTAAATAGACTTGAACGAGCATCGCTCAAAACAGTGAGGCGACACACGTCAGCTAAATCCACAATATCACTCTATATTTCACCTGCTTGGCAGTAATGTTAGCTGACCAGACGAAGGTCTCTCCATGAATCAATGCTGATCCTAGTGTCGGCTTTTCCTGCCTCAGACTCAGGTGGTCGTGTTGCTCTGGCTCTATCTATCTGGCGTTGATAGGAGGTCGTGTTGCTCTGGCTCTATCTGTTTGGCGTGGAGAGGTCGTGTTGCTCTGGCTCTATCTATCTGGCGTTGAGAGGAGGTCGTGTTGCTCTGGCTCTATCTGTTTGGCGTGGAGAGGAGGTCGTGTTGCTCTGGCTCTATCTGTTTGGCGATGCCGGGAAGCTGCTTGACATCCTCCTGGATCCACCTTCTCACATATGTTCACATTATACGTATTATTTTTTGTCATATGGATTGTCTAAGTTGTATTTTCATCATGTTGTTACTCTGTACACACTACATCTATTGCACGTCTGTCCATCCTGGAAGGGGGATCCCTCCTCTCTTGTTCTTCCTGTGGTTTCTTACATGTTTATCCTTCTTAAAAGGGGTTCTTTTGGGTTAAGTTTTTCCTTATCCGATGAGAGGGTCGTACTGTAAAGGACAGAGGGTGTCGTATCCTGTACAGATTGTAAAGCCCCTTGAGGCAAATTTGTTATTTGTGAGTTTGGGCTTTTCAAATAAAATTGACTTGACTTGACTTGACTTGAAT
The DNA here is from genome assembly GCA_916700995.1 of Hozukius guyotensis. Taxonomy (NCBI): domain Eukaryota; kingdom Metazoa; phylum Chordata; class Actinopteri; order Perciformes; family Sebastidae; genus Hozukius; species Hozukius guyotensis. The sequence continues at coordinate 3,169 of CAKALU010039834.1, forward strand.
GTAAAGAGAATTTCAACTAATATAACAAAAAAACTGTTTCTATAATCTTTACCAACCCTACCTTTAATCTCTATCTATCCGGCTTCCTCAGAGTCGGAAACCAGACAACATCAGTAACTTTCAATATGAATTCTTCCCCCAAAACACAGAAATAGAGTCTCTTCGTTGCATGGTTACCGCCATTGTGTGACGGTTCCATTTAAAAAGGCAGTTATCACTCACGAGCCATCAAGGCCGAAGATTCTGCAGATTTGGACTCCGCTCAAACACTGTAGCTCATTGCACTATATAGCTACTCTGCTTTTGTCGAGGTTATGTTAATCACTGGAACCAGCTGCTTGCTGCAGCGCTTGGCTGGAATGACAACCGGCAGACTCTCAGGCCTCGATGAGACGTATTTGAAAAGCATTGATGTGCGGTATTCAGGAAGCTGACATCAGGAAGCCGGGCTGCTTTTGAGTCAAAAGAGAGGGGAGCGTTAGTTAATGTGGAAGACAACAACAGCAGAGTGATTGCATCCCACTACCATTCCCGTACCTACTGTGCGGTGTGATGGCTAATGTCGTCACTAGGGAGTATTGAACAGTTGCAAATAAATGTCCGCCATCTGCATAGAGCATAGAGCTTCCTGTTTGGTGCCACTCAGTCACGTTTGCCTCTGTGATGTGGATTTAGCCTGGATGTCACTGGCTTTGGCTCTTCAATCTGGCTGGATCAGGACATCGAGTGTACTGATAAACCACCAGGAGAGGATGAACGCCTTTACTATATAAAGTACAGATGGTGTATATATATATTTACTACAACAGTGGATTAACATTTTAAAGGTGAAGCAGAATCTGTCGCAACCATCGTAGTGGTGGTTCTAACAGCAGATGAGCATCACTATGACACCTGTTGCAAGCTCCGCCAGCATAAGGCTTTATGTGCTGCAGGGCATCATGGGGGGGCCTACATCTGTTGAAGGATCCCCACAGAGGCCTCTCTGATCTATACCTGCTTATGAGAGCACACAAACCTGATGCTTTAATGCCTCATCCAGCTCAAAGTCTGGACTATTGTTGTGTCCCATGGGTTGCTATGACTGCTGTCTGTCCCATTGTAAAGTCCCTTTGATACCGGTTAGATAGGCTATACTAGTATGGGTCCCTGAAATACAAAAGGGAAAGGTATTGCTACTCCTAATGCTATGTTCACACTACGAGCAGCAAAACTCCAAAATGGCCAAGCGTGGCCAGCTACATTGTCACCAAGTCGCCATTGAAATATTGCTCAAGAACTCATTGACATATTTCTGTCATTAAATAACACTGGGAACTGGCTAATTGCAAGAATACGTTTTTCGGTAACACTTTATAATAACCATAAAGGCAGAATATGTTCGGCATCATTGGGCAAAAATTCCATAATAACCTTTCAGCATATTGTAATTCAAGTGTTCTGAGAGAAAACTAGACTCCTGCACCTTCTCATGGCTCTGTTTCCAGGCTTTAGAAAATCTAGCCCGTGACGGGAAACTTTGGCCAAACACAGGTCATTTCAGAGAGAGAGCGTTCCTATTGGCTGTGCTCCGGCTGGTGGGCGGTGCTTGGTCTTTCCTCAACAGATCTCAACGTGGCTGCCGGGTCACAAACTTTCTCATTTTACAGCTAAACAGTACACTACAAGATGTTTCTGAAAACATTTGAGGAGAGAAATAGGCCTTACAGTAACAGAATATTACGTTAACACATTTATATTGTGTTAACTTTGACAGCCCTAGTTCCTATACATAGTAAGAAAAGAAAAACCTACAGAAAAAAAAACAAAAAACAAGTACAAATGTCCAAAGGTTCTCAACAGGTTCAGGTCCTTCCAATTCTTATCATGAAGATGATGGCTGGAACACTTGATCCCCATCAGATTGGTCACAGGCCCATTACTTTTTTCTTTTCTTTTTGTTCTTGTGATTGTTGCATTAAAATACAATACACCTAGATAGAATTCCAATTCTACCAACCTAAAAACTTTTCTCAAGTTAAGTCCAGTTGTGGCCTTGAAAAAGGTCATCCTTTTTACACACGTACACCACTGAAGACAAATGGGATTGAGTTTTGCTGTTGCAGCCCCAGCCTCGCCATGTTATATTATAATGTGTTAAGAGGATCTTGAGACAATAATGTCACGCCATAATGGCTGTTAAGGTTATCAGGTAGTCCACATGGGCCTCAATAATTGGTTGCATTTGTGGGGTTAGTTTTCTCATTTATCTCTACTCTGGGATGAAGCGATCAACCGGCCACTTCTTCCTCTGTGCAAAGTGGTCAGGATGTGAAAAGGGTCGTGCGGACTCAAAATGCAAATGCATGCAAATAAACTGCAGCAGCTTCTTGAGGCTGCTCGGGCTGGGTTATCTGCATGGGTCAGACTCAGCTAATAGACCGTCTCTGAACCTTGAGGTTGTTTCGGAGGTGTCACTGGAAGGCTTAAGAGACCCAGGACTTCTTGTGTTTCAGCTTCCATTGACTTGGACTTCATACATGTACGTATATGCCATTGTTGCACACTCTGCTTTGGACTGTCTGATCTGGCCCCTTATTTTCTTTACACTCAAGTTTTGATGTGTACTTTTTAGGGCTGTCAAAGTCAACGTGACAATAACGCAAATTTGTTTTAACGCCACTAATTTCTTTGACCCATTAACACAACTTGCGATATTAAGTTAACCTCTTAAAAATCAGACGGGCCGCCTTAGGGCTAGGCTATTCGATCTTTCGAAGGTTGTAGCGGGCTCAGTTTTAAAGCTAGAGTGAAGATACTGGCATCATATGAAACTAGAAAACCTAAAGAATCTATCATATGTCATAGTAGCTTGTCGCTAAATAACGCTCCAAACTTGCGCACAATTTTGGCGAGGAAAAGCTGTCATGGCCATTTTCAAAGGGGTCCCTTGACTTCTGACCTCAAGATACGTGAATGTAAATGGGTTCTATGGGTACCCATGAGTCTCCCCTTTACAGACATGCCTACTTTATGATAATCACATGCAGTTTGGGGGCAAGTCATAGTCAAATCAGCACACTGACACACTGACAGCTGTTGTTGCCTGTTGGGCTGCAGTTTGCCATGTTATGATATGAGCATATTTTGTATGCTAAATGCAGTACCTGTGAGGGTTTCTGGACAATATTTGTCATTGTTTTGTGTTGTTAATTGATTTCCAATGATAAATATAACAGGGCTGTCAATCGATTAAAATATTGAATTGCGATTAATCACATGATTGTCCATAATTAATCGTGATTAATCGCAAATTAATCACATATTTTTTTCTGTTAACTTAAAGGTAGATTTGTCAAGTATTTAATACTCTTATCAACATGGGAATGGAGAAATATGCTTGAAACAATTTTGAGTTAACATGTTATTATTGAGTTAACATTGACAGCACTAAAAATATATACAGTATATACATTTGCAGAAAACAAGCATATTTGTCCACTCCCATGTTGATAAAAGTATCTGATACTTGACAAATCTCCCTTTAAGGTACATTTTGAAAAGATAAAAAAATGTCCAATTAATTTGCAATTAATTTGCGATTAATCGCTATTAACTATGGACAATCATGGGATTAATTGTGATTAAATATTTGAATCGATTGACAGCCCCACTGTATAATGCACACTGGCTGCAACCAGTTTCCCTTGGCTGGTCGATAAGGTAATACGAGCATGATCCCAGTAGAAAAGCCCACTGCCTAAAAATATGTCCATCACAATATCTGCCAACACAGCCACTACAAAACACACACACACACACACGCACGCACACACACACACGGACACATGCTGAGGACAAGCTCTGCACCTCCCCTGCTGCATGTTGTGCACAAACAAGTCATGTCAGTTTTCCGGTCACAGGCTTTCTCCATTGCCAAACATTTGAATGGATGGTGATCCATAAATATTTAATTGGCCCCTCGTCCCCCCCTGAGAGGAGACTCCAAACCCCTCAACGTCTGACTAACAAGACTGAGGGAAGAGACGGAGGAAGCTCAGGACAGAGGAAGAGAGAAGAAGAAGAAATGGCAGGAATAAACATATGATGTCTGTGTGCGTAAGACACCACCAAAGCGTAGTGTGTGTGTGAGTGTGTGTGCTCTTCCGAATGGGTGGATGCATCACCGCACAGCGTGACAGCGACGTTCCATTGATGTTCGCGGCAGGAAGGGAGAGAAAGAGAGAGAGAGAGTGACGGAAGGAAGGCTGAAGGGGGGACAGGGAGGAAGGCAAAGTGGGAGGCATGCTAAAGAGTGACACGCGTAGAACAATGCAGTGCCATCCACTTTGAGAGGAGATGAATAGGCTGAGTTAATGGAAGGGCAGGGAGGAGTGCATGATGCTCAGTGTGATGGATGGAGGAGGAAGGGGACGGAGGAAGCTGGTGGAGGGGGACGGATGAGACGGAAGGTCGGGTAGATCTTTATTTGCAGCTCAATTTGATTTTATTACAAGATACAAGCGATTCGTTTACAAGAAAAAGTGACATTATGATAGTGATTTGACAGGGATTTGTCCCAGACCTGATTACCATATAGGGGTGGGGAAACATTTTTTTTCACCTATGTATCCTGATTTTTTTTTTTTTTTTTTACAATTTTGAAATTATTTTTTTAATGCAGGAATTGATATATTTGCTTCATTTGAGCCTATGCGGAGGTAGAAGGAAGTTACCGTTTTTACTGTTGTAGTCTGAGTAACGCATCGTCATATCCGTTCCGTATCCGTCAACCAAAACAAACTGCAGCGAGCCAAAAAGAGGAAGTAGAAAACACTACACATACGTACAGTAAAGGATGGAAACACTTTTGACCATGGATGGATAAAGAGAACAGAGCTGACAGGAGAGCTAAGTTAGCTTGGCAAAGTTAGTGGAAGTATGCACATGTGACTACGTCTGGTTTTCAAAATAAGGTGTTATCAGAGTATACATGTATGGAAATAAGATTGACTTCACTTCACCAGAAGTGTAAAACATTACATGTTCCTTATAAATTAAGAATAAAATACCACTAATTTGTGAGGGGAATGTCTTTATTCTTTTATTTTTGGGTTGCTGGAAAAACAAAATTGTAATAAATAATACCTGACAATGACTGATATATTTGACTTCAGGACAACTCCGACTACATTCATGCTGAAAATCAAACATTCTTACTGTATTAATTTAGATACATTCCAAAGTAAAAGTCCCTAGAAGTGTATGATTCAACTTTTTCCCATAGTCTAGTGTTAAAAAAGTTAACAAAAATCACAATAAATCGTAATATCGAATCGCAATACATAACGAATCGGCACCCAAGTATCGTGATAGTATCGAATCAGGAGATGGGTGAATCGTCCCAGCCCTAGCGTGCACCCAAAGTGTGCATCGTTTACACCACAGTTTGGTTGCAGCTCCCTGCAGGGTTATAAATAATATAAACTATATTGTGAATCCAGCTGCATTAAAACACAGTATAAGTGACCACAGAAAGTGCGGGAGGTTTAACGGGTTAATATGTACCACTGCAGCGCAGCAGCTTGCATGACACTTAAGCCGTGATTAAATCACAAGGCTATTTCTTCCTCATTTGGTTGTGTAGAAACAGAAACAGAAAAAACAATATGTAAATGAGAACAAAAGTCCTGAATTTGGTAGCACACCTGAGTACCTGGCTGTCTCTGCAGCTTCTCCAAACCAGGAAGGGTCTTTTGTCATTCTGGATTTATATTTCATTTCAGCTGTCCCTCGTGAGGTTTAAAGCTGCGTTAGGCAGGTTGGAGCAAATATGATTAAAAAAAAGTTTTTATAAAAAGTAAAATATATATATATTTTATAAAGCGGTCACTATATCCTGACAGTGATGCATGAGTAAGGTAATCAGTAACAGATTATTAATTCATATTTGATCAGCGCTGCCTAGTTTGACCGTTTGATTGGAGTTTGCGAGTGATTGACAGCTGCTTCTGTTGAAAGAACAGCCAATAGGAACGCTCTCTCTCTCTGAAATGACCTGTGATTGGCCAAAGTCTCCCGTCAAGGGGTCGATTTTTTAAAGCCTGAAAACAGAGCCATGAGGAGGTGCAGAAGTCTAGTTTTCTCTCAGAACACTTGAATTACAATATGCTGAAAGGTTATTATGGATATTTTTGTCCAATGATGCCAAACATATACTGCGTACTGCAGCTTTATTGCGGGAAAAAAACGTTGCAATTAATTTTGTGAGCGCCACGGCTTATAAAGGTATGTCACTTTTGGGCCCTTACAGGTGTACATGTTTTCCTAGTTTCCAGTTTTCAGCTATTTCCTGTTTTATTTAGCTTATTTTGGCTTATTTTGGTACTTCCTGCCCTTGTGTACACTATGAAAGGCTATCACAGTGCTCTCCTTCGTGTGTTCATCTTCTCTGTTCCAGTAAGCGTCCCAGCCGTAGTTTCTTGAGTATCTTCTGGTGTTGTTTGACCATATTTTTGTATCCTGGACTTTTTTTGGAAACCTTTGCCTGATTTGTTTGGACTGTCACCTGTGTGCCAAACTTTGTTCTCATAAAATAAAGACTTTTTACTCTTTGCCTGTGAGTCGTGCAATCGAGTCCTCTTCCTGCCGGTTGCCAGCGCTGTACGATAACAGGTAGTTATTAATGGTTGAGCGTTGGGCATCATTTTTCACTCGACTACAGCAGCTCCCACCTTCACCTTGTGTTTTTGTTTTTGTCTTAACAGAGAGCAGAACTAGAGCGAAATGCAAAATGTCATATTAAGCTAGCCTATGAAAGCCTATCATTTAAGTCACATCACCTCACATCACATGTTGGCTATTATTTTCTACTAATGTGTGTAAATTTAAATGAAACATGCTGACTGTGGTTGTTCACAATAATGCAGCACCTTATCTTCAGCTCACGAGTGATCAGAGGCCTGTACTACAAAGTGAGTTCAACATACCCAGGGTATCTTCTCGTTATCTGGCTTAACTAACCCTAACAAACAAGATCCTGCTAAGCGGTCCTACGACGCTGGTTATCAATTTGGTAAATCAACCCAGGGTTTCTCAATCTGGTTTTTAATGCGTTCACATGAACGGGGCGGTGTTTGCAGCATACGACCAATCACAAACATGGACAAGTCTACTGTCAGCAGAGCGGCACATTTTACAAAGGAAGAGCAGACTATAATATTAGACAAATATCAAGATGTTAAACACTTAATCCAGACTAAAAGTCTGCTACATTGTTGTAGCTTCCAAATGCAGGAAGGACAGCTGGCAAAAGAAACAATTGCAGATGTATGAATGCATAAATTATCAGACTTATTAATTTAACGGAATACTCAAAAGTCTGATGTAGTCGTCTAGATGGGGCAGTGATGTATAAATTACTTTCAAAAAAGAATGGATGGATAGATTACACTGCATTATGCCCTTTTATGATGTCGTGGCATGTATGACTATTTCAGCCTTCTTTCAGCTGCGTCCCCGACTCCGACAGACTTGAGAGCAAGTAAAAAATTTTATATAAAAACATAATTCAAAGTGGTAAGCACCCACAGCATAAAGCCAGCTGTCCTTCCTGCACTTGCCAGTTTAAACTGTGTTGATTTTAGTCTGGATCATGACTGTAACTTATTTGTATTTGTGTAATATTATCATACGATCTGCACACCGAGCTCTGGTTGGTCAGTAGGCGGCGCTTTTATACGAGTTGATCTCGAACATAACCTGCTCCGGTGTTCAGCATAAGTTACCGTGACGATCTACCCCGATAAGAAGTGGTCCACCATCGAAGGACTAAAAACCCAGAAGGGTTAACCCTGAAGTTACCTCCAAGTCCAGCTTTGTAGTACAGGCGTCTGGCTAACTGTTTCCCTCTGCCTTCAGTGTTTATGCAGGCTAGCTCTAGCTCCATACTTACAGTAAAGCACACAAGTGGTATCTATCGTTATTCACTTATTTCGCAATAGGTTTGAACTAATCCTTTAAGATTAGGCAAGTACTGGGTTAAGGTTAGGAAAAGATGGTGGTCATGGTTAAAATAAACCAACCTAAAGTGTTAGTTTTACTGCAGTTTCAGATGTCAATGTTAGACACTTTGAATGTTGAAGGGTTTACAGCACATAACCACAAGTAGTCACTTGTCAAGCAAATGTAAACATAAGCCATTTTAAGCATTTGAACGAATGACCAATGCTTTAATTTTGATGGTAAGGCACAGTCACAAAGTTATAGTTTAAAGAAAGAGCCAGTTTGGTAGGAAAGAATATAAAATCAAGCAGGGGTGTGAAGAATTGGGGAAATATGGAGAGAAAAAAGGAATGCAGGATAGAGGAAAAAAAGAGCAGCACAACTAGGAAGGAAGAAGGGAAATAAAGACACGAAGGGGGAGGAAGAGCGGAGAGGGGAAGGAAGAGAGGGGAGGAAACCGAGTAAGACGGAGATAAACTGTGTTCTGACCTCAAGCAACAGCATCGCCGAGCTGCCGTCTGTCTGATTAGAGCTGCTGCGCACTGACTGTGGCACCGAGGACGCCGCAGTGATAGGCACGACTTAAAGGAGTATTAATTAATGTATGACCTTTATTGACCTCTACTGGGGTATGGTAAGGATTGCTACAATGTTAATAGAAAAATCTGTTCCAGTGTCTGCTAGAAGTATCAAAGGTAGCCAGCTGGGTTGAGTGTCGACGTATGCAGCCTCAGTATATTCTGGCCAAAATGTGAGCCAGTGCTGGCCCCGTAAATGGCTGTCAGTTCTGCATAGTTTATTGCATTGTAAATGGGGAATATTGGGCTAAGAGTTAAACCCGGTTAGGAAAACTTGGGGAAGCTTTGGGCCAGTGGTACCCGGAATTGGATAGTTATAGTTGGTTTGTTAGTATAACAAAACAGGTCTACTGGGTACATGTCCAGGGGGCCCTGGACCAGAAAGAGATGCAAAATGACCACAAAGAGACGCAAAACAACCACAATGAAACATTAAACTACTGCAAAGATATACCAAACGACCACAAAGAGATGCAAAACGATGGCAAAGAGACGCAAATTTGTCAACATGTCAATGGCTCTAGGCTATTTGGAGATACAAATACTATTTCATATTAGAATAGTTAGTTGTTTATTTGGCATTAATGTATGACACTGCATAAACAATGTAACTATTAATAATGTGCAGTTTATAATTGACAAGAACCAGGGCTTTACGTTTGGTTCTTAACTAATAATAATAATAATAATTTTATTTATATAGCACCTTTCAAAACAAGGTTACAAAGTGCTTTCCAATAAAAGCATGTTAAAAATAATTAACACCCAGAACATAAATTCTAAACAAAATAAAATCATATAAATACAATATAAAATCATATAAATAGTTACAACAATTACATTTTTATGTAGCGTCAAATCATAACAGAAGTTATCTCGAGACGCTTTTTATATAGAGCAGGTCTAGACCATACTCTATAGTTTAGAGACCCAACAATAGATCCCATCAAGAGCGCTGTGGCCAGGAAAAACTCCCCGTTTAGCGTGTAGAAACCTAGAGCAGAACCGGGCTCTGGGTGGGCCATCTGGCCGGTTGGGTTTTGAGAGAGAGAGAGAGAGAGAGAGAGAGAGAGAGAGAGAGAGAGAGAGGAGAGAGAGAGACAACAGTGCACCATAAGTTAAGAAAAAGCCATAATATAAAAGTTTGTCTTGAGAAGAGATTTAAAGGAAGACACTGAGTTTGCCTGCCTGAGATCCTCAGGTAGGGAGTACCACAGCTGAGGGGCCCGGACGGCAAAAGCCCAGTTAGTCACCTTTGTTGACAAGTTTGGATTTTGGAACTGTTAGTAGGGCCCTGCCAGAGGATCTCAGGCATCGATCAGGCTCATAGGGAGTCAGCAAATCACCGACATAGGCAGGAGCCAGACCATTCAAGGCTTTAAAAACAAGCAGTAAAATCTTAAAATCAATTCTAAAACTCACAGGTAACCAGTGAAGGGCAGCAAGGATTGGTGTGATGTGGTCACTTCTCAACTAAGGCTGTCAAAGTTAACGCGATAACGCGTTAACGCAAATTCCTTTTAACGCCACCAATTTCAATTAACACATTAGCGCAATCGATCTTTCGGAGGTTGTAACGGGTTTTAAAGCTAGATAGCAAGATACTGGCATCATATGAAACTACAAAACTGAAGGAATGCATCGGTACCAACCATGTCATACTAGCTTGTCGGGAAGGAGGCTAAAAAGCGCTCCAAACTTATGCTAAAGTTTTGCGAGGATGAACTATCATACCCATTTTCAAAGGGGTCCCTTGACCTCTGACCTCAAGATCTGTAAATGTAAATGGGTTCTATGGGTACCCACAAGTCTCCCCTTTACAGACATGCCCACTTTATGATAATCACATGCAGTTTGGGGCAAGTCATAGTCAAGTCAGCACACTGACACACTGACAGCTGTTGTTGCCTGTTGGGCTGCAGTTTGCCATGTTATGATTTGAGCATATTTTTTATGCTAAGTGCAGTACCTGTGAGGGTTTCTGGACAATATCTGTCATTGTTTTGTGTTGTTAATTGTTTTCCCAATAATAAAAATATACCTCTGTTAGGTCAAGCTATTAACAAATTACGTGGACCTAGTGATGTATTGACTACTCACAAGTCTATTCGACAAACTACTGTAGCTGTTGAGCTAACCTCTGACATGTTAGCCTGTTACTGATGTAAACAATAGAAAGTCAGAGTTTCACACACAGACAGTATGATGAATGTTATGTCTCGTTGTGAGTTTTCATATTGTCCTGATTAAATCTTTGCACAGTCATTCATCCAAGATTGATGATGTGACAAAGTTTTCAAAAAGTGCCCGAAACAAAGTTATCCTCGTTGAAAGCTTTTTCTCAGACCGTGATTAAAATGAATGCTGCCTCTGCGGTGACTTCGCTGCCTGCTTAACTCGTCTTGTGTTGTGAATTCATGGCGAGAGCTGGAATATGAAGTGCCAGAGGTGCAGGCAGAAAGAAAACGATAAATAAGAGATATGTACCGACAGAAGAGACAGATGAGGGGAAGAGAGTGGAGGGCAGAGAATGAGAAAATTAGTTTGAAGTGCAAGTAAGCAAGTGCTTCTGACAGATCATTGTAGTCTAAACATCTTCACTGGAGCAGCTCATTCCTCCTCCTCCTCCTGCTTTCCCTTCACGTCAGCTCCTTTTCTCACTGTCTCTTAATTCCTAGACAGACTATATGACAGCCTCTTCCTCTCATATCACATAGAATCAACAGAGATGTAGTTTTTTTGCAACATATTCCAAACGTCTCTCTGTTTGAACACAACATGCCAACCGAAGGCTGTGCCCCTTCTGTTGTGTTGCTTTGTGCATTAAGATGTTCATCTTTCTTCACTAATGCAGCAGATTTAGTTTATCTTATTCTTACTCTCTAGCAGTTTGGCTGTCTTCATATACTATATGGCCAAAAGCAGGTGGACACACTCGTTCGCGTATCTTACTGCTACAGCGTACAATCATATTCAGACAACCATGCGCTTCCAACTTTGTGGCATCAGGTTGGGGAAGGTCTACGGTGACCGGACAATCCCGGTTTGTCCGGGATTGTCCCGGTTTCAAGCCGGGTGTCCCAAATCCCGACAAATATCTGTAAAACACTCAAATGTCCGGTTTTTCAACAGTCACTAACAAAATGTCCTGGTTTTCACCACATTAAAAATAATGATTATATATTATTCTTACAGATGTTTATCATGTTCTGTCCCACTCAATTAATGCACACAAGATAGGTATATAGAGAGAGCCAGCACAGCGCACCCTGCAGTCTCTAGAGTCACTAAAGTGATGTTGCACGCTGTCAAGCCACAATTACGCATGGACACGACAGATCCGTTGGTTACATTTAGTGCAACCAGCATCAGACTGTTGAACCACAGAACCCTCCGTGCTTATGCACACTTCAAACATGTCGTTTTGATGAATTACTCTACACAGTTCCTTCTGCGCATCAACAGGCGTGTAGGTGAAAAATTGTGAATCACTTAAACCTTTTCGCTCCGCTTATAACTCCCTCTGGACCGTCCGTTCCTGTCTTAGTTTCACCCGGTGTCTCCATCCTGGACAAAATGTCGTCTGCTGGCTACACTGAAACCCAGTGATATTGGCCATTACCCCCTAGAAGCTATATCGTTGTCACAACAATAGCCGATGGGTCCCAAGATTGCTCGTTCGCTAACCAGAAAATAAGCTATGTGTATTTGTATATACTGACTTGCGTTTCATAACTGCAAACCATTCCTCTTTTGGGGAGCAGTTTATACTCCAGCAGAGCAAGTTTATGAAAAAACAAAACATGGTGCAACACAGCTATGGGTTATGATAGCTTCCTGTCTTTAGAACTCTCTGGCTCTCCGTTCACTCAAAGGTCAGCGCTGTCAAGACGGTTTGCAATTGATTTGCGGCACAAACTTGATCCTAGCCTTCCCAGGAGTGCATGGCTTTGGGACAGCGCTGCCGCTAGGCACACGCTCATCACGCACTGTGCGTAGTAGGGCACCAAGTGCCGCAGGGGGCACAAACAGCCTGGCCATAACACTGCTGTTTGCCACTGAGGTGTCGCGGACCTCGTGGTAAAGACAGCTCAGCTGTGGAGCGATATTTAGCTCCTTTTTCCTAGTAAGCTAACATGACATGTTTGGTATGAACGGATTCATCGTAATCTCAAGATTCATATGATACCACTGTATTTCAGCCTTCAAATGCCAGTCAGATGATCTACCATCATTGTCAGAAGTTTAAAAGCAGGCCAAGTAAACCAAAAACTGAGGAGGAGAATAATTCCAATTTTAAAATCATGGTGATCAATGAGACACGCAGAGTTTGATTCAAATATAACCTGTGGTTCTATTTTCACTTTTAGATTGTAAAATTATTTTAGAAATAGGCCTACCAGTAGGCTACAGTTTCATTTTTGGCCAAGTCAATTCTTCTTCAAGATTTGATCTTTTCAAAAAAGGAGTCTTGGAAAAAGGGTGCGTCTCACATTCAAGGTCAATATGGTAGCTTTATTATAAGCAGGTTAAGAGGCTATGTCAATCCTGTATGTACAAAAATAACAGTGTTTAAGAAGCCAGCAGGGCATGCAAATGTTTTAACATTCAGATAGGTCTCCACATACTTTGTTCGTATGTACACATATTTTTGGCATGTATCTATTTATGACACTTTTTAGTATATCACTGGCAGAATCACTTTGCACTGTCTTGAGCCATTCACAACACGGTTTCTTTAAAAAAAATAAACTGTAAAATGTGATACTGATTATTCATTTCTATTGATATTTTAATATTCAGATATTTTATCCATGAATTTAATAATATCTTTAAAAATACTAAACAAAAACATATGTGGCCCACCCCTGTGTAAATCAACATTCAAACATGCTCTGGTTTGAATTCTAATTAGTTTATTTCTTATTCAGGACGCGTGCATGTGACTGATACTGTACTGAGGCTACAGCTGTACTAGCTGGCTTAATCAAGCCGTTGTGTAAAATCAATACCATTAATCTGTGTCTGCCTCGTGGCAGTGCTCTTTATATTGATTGCAGTTATCATTAAGCCAACAGACTTTGTGTGTGGCCTGAAAGACGAGTGTTGACACGCATGACACAGGTGCAGGATGTGTTATTACCAATAGCATATATTTGTGGCAGCTGAGAAAAAAAAAGAAAACCTGTAGTTTTATTCAAAACTTTTTGTATATGTGTGGCTTTTATGTGAAAAACAGCGATTAGTTGCCCCCCCCCTCTGTTTGATACAATATAAGCCGAGGTTGTTTCCTCCCTCCCTTTCTTGTCTGGTTTTGGAACAGGCCTCTCGGGATGGAGATTAAGAGGGACAGAAATAAAGAGATGCCGCTGAATAAAATCCACGTTTCTGGTCTCCTCTACAATATGCTTTCATAGAGTGTACAGTTCCTCCATTGCGTGGGAGATAGAATTTCATTTTCTTTTGTATCATCATTTTTGATTTAGTTTTATCCAACAAATAACAGCCAGGAGTTTGCTGAGACAGTTTGCTGAAAAAATTGAAATGTGAAGAGAGACTGAGAATATATTCTGGACTAACTTTAGGGAATATGCCCTAAACACAATGATTCATTGGAATTTATTGGTATTTATTGGTAAAACAGTTCTGAAATTCATTTTAAAAGCTTTGCATAAAGCTTTGCACAAAAAAAAGGTCTAGCTGGACTGAATATTATGTGACTATCTCCCCAAAATACCACATAGTGCTTTGCATGATCAGGCAAGCAAAGATCTTTATATCTGTGGTACATTCATAGGTTCCCTCTTGGATACCACTTATGGTAGATACAACATGATAAAGTGCCCTCTAGGGTGCTCTTCCAGTGGATACAACGTGATGAGATGCCCTCTAAGGTGCCCTTCCCATGAAGAAAATGTGATGAAGCTCTAAGGTCCACTTCCAGCAGAGAAAACGAGTGCCCTCTAGGGTGCCCATCCAGTGGAGAAAACGCGATTAAGTGCCACCCTAGGGTGCCCTTCCAGTGGAGAAAATGTGATGCAGTGCCCTCTAGGGTGCCCTTTCAGTAGAGAAAACGTGATGCAGTGCCCTCTAGGGTACCCTTCCAGTAGAGAAAATGTGATGCAGTGCCCTCTAGGGTGCCCTTCCAGTGGAGAAAACGTGATGCGGTGCCTTCTAGGGTGCCGTTTTAGTGGAGAAAATGTGATGCAGTGCCCTCTAGGGTGCCCTTCCTGTAGAGAAAACGTGATGTAGTGCCCTCTAGGATGCCCTTTCAGTGGTGAAAACGTGATGCAGTGCCCTCTAGCGTGCCCTTCCAGTGGAGAAAACTTGATGCAGTGCCATATACGCTGCCCTACATAAAATCTTACTGGTGCCCCACCGCGTGCAGCTGGTGCCCTTTTTTTTTCTTTTTTTTTTACCCCTGCGCCTCAGACAGCCTGATTCCACCACTGTCTGTGAGCTATTATCAAATACATGCGACACAAATAACACATCATTTGTGCATGTCAGTTTTTCACATGAAAAAGCAGTTGTGGTGTGCACAAGGAGCTGCGACGGCAGTGTGAAGCAGCAACCAGAAGGTCACCTGCTCGAGGAAATATCTTTCTCACGAGTCGAGCTGTAAGACTGAGGAGGGAAGAGCAGAAAGGGACTGTTGTCTCTACTCTTGTGTAAGTGATAGGTCACTAACAGCGCCTTCACTACCTCGCGTGATTAGCTGTCTAAACTCATAAGTTGCCACAGATGTGTTGGCAGGCAGTAATGGGGCCTACAGGTTATACCAAACACCAAGTGGATGCACGGCTGCTGGGTCAGTCAACATTTTCTTTTATGAGACATGACAAGGCAAGAGAGGGACACAACAACAACCAAAAGACAAAAAGGATACAAATACAGATTAGATTAAGTAATTAAATGTATTTATTTTTACATTACAGTACATACATTTACAGTAGGTGTATGTGTGTGTGGGAGTTGTGTGTGTTAGGATATAGGGGGAAGAGAGAAAGAGAGAGAAGGGGAAAACAAGACTCGGTCAAAACTGATTGTATGGCTGGACCGTGTACGGTCAGTCTCTGAATTTGTGGCTACATTTTTACACAAATAGTCAGTGGTCATGTCTATAATGTCTGGCGAGGAAACTAGTGGACACTAGTGGACGTGCTGCTCCAGACAACTGGCCCTTCAAGCGGTGACGTACTCTCTCGTGGAATGAACCTGATTGGTCCCTGGTTTTCTGCTCGCCGTTTCAAACAGGAAACAACATGGCGGCCTGCTCGTAAACTTTCTGTTATTCCGTCTAAACAATCCACCAAAATCTACTTTTGAAAACATATTAGGCGAGAAATAGGCTATGCCACTGCTGAATCTGGTTTCATTTTAGAACTAGAACGCCTAGTTTGACAGCTTGGTCCAAGTTTTGTGTCGCGCTGGACGGGCTCATTTGCAAAAAGGACTATTCCCGCCGTTTCATTTTGAAAGAGCAATGGCCAGCAAGGAAACTCCAACATTCAACCAATCGTGTAACTTCATCACTCAGTGACAGATTTTTGCTTTTTGTAGGGCTGGCAATCTGCAGTCCAGCCAAAAAAGAGAGCTCCGAGGGAGCATCTCTGGTCAGGCCTCAGGATGAAGAGGCGTTGGGGTAGAATGGATCACGCCAGAGTTTTATTTATTTAACCATTTGTAATTTATTCTCATTTTCTTTTATCCAATTAATCTATTTTGGTTTTATTTTCTTTTGATTTGTTTTTCCTTTCTTTTTCGTCCTTCATTTCTTTGCTTTCTCCTGCTTTAGGTCGCCCCGGACCTGTAGGAGGTCGCTGGCCCGTTGAAGGTCAGATCCCCTCTAAAATATCTTAGCGGCTTTCAGGCCCTCCCTTACCATGCTGTCCTCCCTCCCGGGTCAGGCAACATTTCCAAATGAACCTTAAACAGCTGAAACCATCGACACATGGCAGAACCGCTTATATATTCAGATCATAGACCATAGAAACAAACTATTGGTGTGATCACATTTGAATATGTCATTTCCACCGCAAATTACTTGATGGATGGAGTGTTTTGTTCATTTTGGAGTGATTGTGGGAGGTACAACGGGCTCTGATTGCATCTGTGTGGAGTCCTGCAGCTGCAAATCACATTTCTTTTGCATTTACATGATGCCTTCAAAGTGGCACCATTGTCCGATAGCAATGAATAGAACAATTATTTTACAATTTCTGTGGTCTTTTCAAAAAAAGGAGCCTGAGTTTGCCTGTGTGGGGTTTTCTTCGGGTTCCCCGGCTTCCTCCCACAGTCCAAAGACATGAAGGTTATATTATTTGGCGACTCTATATTGCCCGTAGGTGTGACCGTAAATGGTTGTCTGTAGGCTCGTTCGAGATGAACTGCACCTCGCTTGGAAAGTAGACAAGATCAGGCGGTAGCAGCAGCGGGCGGAGGCAAAAAGCTGCGGTCGAGGCGGACAGTTTCCAAACGTTTCCATTTCCGTTTCTGTTGAGGTTATCCTTGTGGTTAAGCAAGTCGGGATCAAGTCGGACACAAAGCTTACCGGCATGCATTGCGTGTCGATGGCCGGTGATCGATTCTGTGCAGGCCAGGCTCATCGATTCTGTGCAGGCCAGGCTCATCTCGAACGGGCAACCTATCCAGGGTGAACCCCGCCTTTCGCCCAATGTCAGTTGATCGGCTCCAGGCTCCCCTGCAACCCTCCAAAAGGATAAGCGGTTATAGCTAATGGATGATTAATTTCTCAACTGCTTATTCCGCACATCCTAGTCAAAACTTTTAAATATTGGAAAACTTCAATAGTTGTTGTTGGGTTATTTAACGCTGCTGCCCTTCATTAGTGGGCGTAGCAACCCGGTCTCACTCCCAACTTCTCAAATTCCACAGGTTGGGCAGCGCCCCTCTGCATAAGGAATCCGACATACGGAAGCACCCTTTAGTGACAGTATGTGACGAATCGGGCTTTCAACTAACTCAGTGTAAACCCACCTGCAACGTTATTCGTCGGTCGGAGCGGGTGACGTAGAATTAATATCGTGAGAGTCCGATAAGGGCGGGCGGGCGGGCAGGCGGGAGGGGGATGGGTCAAACAAACACAAGACTTTCAACCAGGAGACCGATGTTTGTGTGTGAAACTAAAAGTAACATCGACTTATTTTGTCACGTCAGTCTTTAGTCACGTGACTCGTTGGTATCGTCAGCCCCGTGTGTCCTGTGAGTCGCTAGTCAGTGAAGCTAACGTCAACCACGACCATTTCCCTAACTTACTTAAGTTAACTTAACCATAACTTAATGGTTGTGTTGCCTAAACGTAACTTCCTGTGAAAACGGAAGTTTATTTTGAAAAAAGAGACTATGCATGTAAAGAGTGTATACTGACCCGCTGTCCCTGACAGGTCCAAAAGTAACGCAAGAGGGGTGTGTTGGCACTGACCAAGCGGCGGTATTTGACGAGTTGGGAGTGAGAATGCGTTGGGAGTAGAGACGGTAGTGGCTAAAAGGGAGCCCCTAAACAGGGGGAAACTCTCGCAAAATTGTTAAGGTTGGGCATTGACCTTGAATAGTTGAGGTTAGGATTGGTTATCTGGCAGCGAATCTCAAGAAAGTTTTTGCAAGTTTTTTGCAGATCTCAGATCAGATTTCGCAGTTTGGAGGCTTCCTTCTAGACACAACCAGTAGAGACAGCATGACATCTTACCATATTCTAACATTAAAGGTCCCATATCGTGCTCATTTTCAGGTTCATACTGGTATTTTGTGTTTCCACTAGAACATGTTTATACACTGTAATGTTCAAAAAACACTTTATTTTCCTCATATACTGTCTCCCTGAATATACCTGTATCTACCCTCTGTCTGAAATGCTCCGTTTTAGTGCATTTCAATGGAATTGCGACGGAATTGCGTTGCTAGGTTTGGGTCCATGTTTACTTCCTGTCAGCCAATGTTATTTACATACGCTGCAACAGGAAATAAACTGGGACACATTTAGAATGTTTACGTTTAAAACCGTGAAATGGTCTAAATATTGTATATTTGTGACATCACAAATGGACAGAAATCCTGACGGCTTGTTTCAAACGCACAATTTCTGAATACGGGCTGTGTGTATTTCTCCGTATATTGAGTGTTTTGATAGTTTAACAGTATTTATATATCACTTAAACCTGCTTTATAATATAAAAGACATGTCAATGTCACTTTTTACAATATGGGACCTTTGAGTCTCAGCCTGCACTGCACCGTTTTGTTTTGTTGACAAGTTGGACTCAAGTGCCTCTTTAAGATTATTGCAAAGCCATGCTGTTTCAAATTGCATTGCCAAGTGCTCGGAGATTATTAACAAAACTGTGGTGCCTGTTTTTGCAGTTGACTGAGGAGTATAGCGGTAACAGTTGGCTCAGCGCCAGTGCATGCATATATTAATGATGATGCATGGAAAGCATAGAACTGTGATTTTTCCCATTTTCTCACTTGAATGGGAAGTTTACATAGCCTTCAATGTGCTGAGTAAGTTCTGTAATCCTCAGACTCATTACAAAACCCACTTAAAATTTTGAAGGGTAGGGAGAGAAAAAAATCAATTGGCAAAACAAGAGCTTAGTTTCCAGCTGCTGGAAAAGCTTACATTTCGGAAAAAATCCATGGCGCCATCTGAAAAAGCGGCATTATTGAAAACAAAATGCATGCTTCCTGCCTGAATAAGTGAGTGAGTGACTGATTAAGTGACCTGTCGCCGAGTTAAGTCTGAGAAATCCTGCTGCTATGAGTGACACGTTGACAGCTCGGCAAATGAAATCCGGCGTTTTTTTACTGCCAGCAAGCCACTCGGGCAATGCTTGGCCTTTTTTCTCTAGGATTTACATGGAGTGTGCAGAATATCATAGCAGAGACACACACACACACTCACACTTCATCAGAGGCGCATGGACGAGCCGACAACACAACACGTTAACAGTCACTCATGAGGATGAGTCCGCTCCTGTTCGCCGCACATGCACAAATACACACAACGCTGTATATGTCAGTGATATTTCTCCCTGCTCTAGAAAGCAGCGCCGCATGGCCTGGTTTTGTTATTACCTTAGCAACAAGCTGCCTTATATCCTAGCTCAGTATGTGTGTGTGTGTGTGTGTGTGTGTGTGTATGTTTTACCCACGTTGTGGGGACATAAACCTGTTTACACAGTCACATTGTGGGGACTCGCCTTCCAAATGGGGACAAAAATGTACGTCCCCATAACATAAATCATTATATGTTATTATCTCCAGGAAATGAATGTAAGTCAATGTAATGTCCTCAAAAGTCATGAAAACACAACTGTGTGTGTGTGTGTGTATGTGTGTGGGAGAGAGAGCCAGACGGAAGCAGAGCAAGAGAGAGAAAGCCATGAATTGCTTTTTTGTTGTGCAGCAGATCCCGATTTATGTGTTGTGTATGTGTGTCTTAATGCGTGTTTTAGCCAATATATCACTGTGTGTGTGTCTATTGAATATAAACCTGGATTATGGTTCTTTGCAGCAGCGTTGTGACCTGCATACGGTTTAATATTCACAACAACAAATATTGGATTACATTTACACAGGCCTGTTACCGTACCAGCAGCTCAATAGCCCTGCTGCTCGGGGCTTACTGTAATTGTTGCAGTTATGGTTAATTAGCTTGCAAACACTGAGGATTCAATTTCAAATCAATATGAGGAGAGGGGAAAAAAAAAAAGCGTGCACAGCCCTGCTGACCCACAGGTGCCTTTAAATAAAAAAGAAGCACTTAAAGGAATGGAGGCGCTGATAGGAAAACTGCTATGAGTAGCATTTTAGCATCAATAATTCAATAGCACCCTTTAAGACTGGTATAAATAGCATAATTACTGTAACAAGCAAGACCATCATTGAGAAGACTGGCAGCCTCTACTGTCTCACTTTAACGTTGTTTGCCAACTAAACAAATTTTGGCATCGAAATCGTATTGTTTTTGATGGGAAAAATGGAAATGAATGGGATTCTTCCAGCTCAAATGGAGTTAAAGCTTTTAGAGATTCTGGCAGCCACGGACGGTTTAAGTGATGACAGAAGTATTGCTCCCAAAACGGTTATATGCGTGGCACAGGGATGGTAGACGGGAAACAAGGTGTACAGAGGATGAGTTCCTGAATCTTAATGAGCACTAACAGTAACAGGGGAATTGAATTCAGGGTAGCAATTTTCTCGTAAATGGTGTCATTTTCTTGCCACTAATTATAGGTGTCGTTTTTAACTGCACACACAAATACTTTTAAGTATCTATATGAAACAATGTTCAGCCTGCCCTCACCGCCTACAACCACCCATATCAACCTGTGATCAAGTAGCTCCGTCAGTTATCTTGCTAAAACTATAAAAACCAGGGAAACAAACCCACCTTCATACACGAGCTGAGCTCCCTTCAGTCAGACTACCTCAAAATACTTAGTATGGTGCTATCAAAGGGGTCGGGGTCAGTTTTGGTTTAATTTGGTTAAATTTCCAAACCAAGTAACTGCACCTTTAACACCACAAACTGTGAAGTATTTAGAGTTTATATCTGCAACAAGACTAAAAGTAAATGGATCACCAAAGTCAGTAGGATTCATCCTCTGGAGACCTTAAAGGTCCCATATTGTAAAAAGTGAGATTTTCATGTCTTTTACGTTATAAAGCAGGTTTAAGTGATATATAAATACTGTAAAAGTATCAAAACGCTGAATCCACAGAGAAATACACACAGCTCGTATTAAGAAATGGTGCTTTTGAAACAAGCCATCAGGATCTCTGTACATTTGTGATGTCACAAATCTACAATATTTAGACAATTTCACAGTTTTAAACGTAAACATACTAAATGTGTCCCAGTTTATTTCCTGTTGCAGTGTATGTGAATGAAATCAGCTGGCAGGAAGTAAACATGGGCCCAAGCTGTTTCCTAGCAACGCAAATCCGTTGCCATTCCGTTGAAATGCGCTAAAACGGAGCGTTTCTGACAGAGGGTGAATATAGGTATATTCAGACAGACAGTATGAGGAAAATAATGTGTTGTTTGAACATTAAAGCGTGTAAACATGTTCTAGTAGAAACCCTAAAATACAAGTATGAACCTGAAGATGAGCATGATATGTCCCCTTTAAATGTCTGTATTTCATAACAATCCATAGTTGTTGAGTGTTGAAGTGTTGGACGGACCCCCCGACATTGCCATTCAATGAGCCACACCACTAGCAGGTCTAACCACATCTGATACTTTCCATTGTTACAGCTATGTCCGGACTAGCCACCTAATCACTATTTGTTGAATATTCGTATACTGTAAATGTCTGAAGTGATTCATGAATAAGAACACATGAATGCAACTCTTACACTCTGATACTGGCATCATATGAAATTAGAAAAAACCTAAAGAATCCATCGGTACCAAACATGTCATACTAGCTTGTCGGGAAGGAGGTTAAATAACGCTCCCAACTTGCGTTGAATTTTGGCAAGGAAAAACTGGCATGGCTATTTTCAAAGTGGTCACTTGACCTCTGACCTCCAGATATGTGAATGAAAATGGGTTCTATTGGTACCCATGAGTCTCCCCTTTACAGACATGCCCACTTTATGATAATCACATGCAGTTTGCATATTTTTTATGCTAAATGCAGTTCCTGTGAGGGTTTCTGGACAATATCTGTCATTGTTTTGTGTTGTTAATTGATTTCCAATAATAAATATATACATACATTTACATAAAGCAAGCATATTTGTCCACTCCCATGTTGATAAGAGTATTAAATACTTGACAAATCTCCCTATAAGGTATATTTTGAACAGTGATTAATTGCAATTAACTATGGACAATCATGTGATTAATCGCAATTGAATAATTTAATCGATTGACAGCCCTGATAGGAACTGATCTCAGCTCTGCCTTTAAACAGGTTTCAACTTCCTATTTTTGTTTTCCTTCTTATCATTACAGCCATCAGTGGGGAAAAAAACAATTGCACTATTGTGCAAAGGTGAATGCCATTATATTTCAGCAGTGAATAACATTATTGATCTGAGCGAGAGAAAAAGAGAGAGAGAAAGAGAGAGAGAGAGACAGAGAGAGAGAGACTTGCTGTGCAGTAATATGGTTTACATCTAAAATCAATACAGTAAAAATAAGATGACACACTCTGTTGCCCAAGACAGACAAACTCTAAACAGAGTGTTGCAACAACTTCATTGTTTTCATTAGGTCACGTATAATATTGGATGCACAAGAAAAGGTGAAAGACATTAACAATAAAAAGCATACAAATGTATAAAAAGTAAAAACAAATATTTAGGTTACTGGGCTGAAATAAATAACCTTGTATCTCACTGTTTCTTTATGCGAACAGTTTTGATACTCTAGACACAATTTCTAAATTCCTGTTTGAGATGGGCTAGCTTTGCAGCAGTCTCTACAGGAAAGCACAATATATTGTATATATATATACGGATTGCTGACATGTCCAACTGAAAATCCATGGGAGCCATTCCCTTTGAAGCAGCAACGGACCAGATAATGGAAAATGAACCTGCATCTCCTGAGCGTATTGCAGTTGCTAGGTTATCCTTGTATGACTTACGAAGTGTCTCCCTAAGCTCTGCTTCTCTCTCTCTCATTCCTCCATGCTTTCTCTTCTCACACTATCACATCCCTTACCTTCATCCGTGCCCTTCCCCATCCTCCGCCCATCCACTTTATATGTTTCCTAATAGGTCATCTCATATATTCGCCTACCTCCTCACCCCATCTGTACCTTCACACACACACACACACACCCACACCATTCCTATACAGCCATTCCTTCCATCTCTCACCATTGGTCCTGTTATTTTTATTTTAATCTCACCCCCCTCATCATTTTTATTCCCTCTATCTGTTGCAAGCAGAGAGACATAATTGCAGTGTGGGACTGGAGTTCCCTCTCTTTGATTTCCCCCTGGGCTGAAAAAGGTGTAGATATATGTGCCAGAATACTAACAGTTTGTTGTTTGAGGTTCAGTGGTAAAAAATAACTGTGAATTATAAACAGCAAAGACACATTTTCAGAGGAGGTGGATGGATTCAGCTGAGTTGCAGAATTGTCCTGATAAGGGGAAATATACTGTTTCTTGTCACACGAAAAAGGGTTATAAATACCACGATGATGCGCAAGGCGTTTAGCATGCAATAAAAGCGTCTTTCTTGATTTCCACGTGTCATTTGTACACCATGTATCCTGTACTGATTGCAATGTAAACGCATCCACGTATAAATCCAACGGTAAGAATTAATAACAAGGTATAGAAAGCGAGAAAGACCACTTATGGTGGGCAAACACCGGACTTTTAACCAGCCGACCCGTGTTCGAGACCACTGTTGACTGGTGTTTCGTTTTGTAAGCTACGTGACGATTGCTTTTTTTATAATGGCCATTTCATTTCATTATAAATGTCATTTATATTTATTTTAGACAGAAAAAAGGTTAAGAAACCGAGTGGAAATTTGTTCTTTTGTTGTTTGTTCTTTATTCATTCACGGAGCCCTGCGAGTCACTGCATGTTCTACAACACTGTCCTGCAAATATTTCAGAATAAAAGCCTTGTGTTAAGAAATTAAGGAATTCTATCCGCAGAACAGAACGCTTGAGGGCCTTTATTTTGAAATGAAAGCAGGAAGTGTTGATTTAAGAATAAATCTTTACTTTTTTTCATGTCCGTAACATATTCTACAGATCTCTAGACATTGGAAGTGTAGTAATATTAATGATATGATGTCAATATACAGTCAAAAGATCACCTTCACTGTCTGTCACATATTCTACAGATGTCTAGACATTGAAATTGTAGTAATGTAGCTGGTATGATGTTAATATACAGTCAAAAGATCACTTTCACTATCTGTTTTCTGCTGTGAAATAAAAAACAACAGGTTACGCAGCTGCCATGCGCTGCTCACAAATGTAGGCTACCGTAATGTCCTTTGTGTGCTATAAATTTGTACTATAGCACTAAAACAACAAAAATCATGAAGCGAAGCAAATTCCCTTGATTTGATAAAAGGGAAATAATATGTTACATGTTCAAAATAAATTATTCTGACACCATAGGTCCTTTCATGAGAAGAGTAACACTTACAGACCAAATCCTATTCACGGATTCTTCACAATTTGAAGACCAGTCCCAGTTGAACCTTGACTGATAATCTCCCTTCTGAACATGGCCACTTCATCTCCTCTCTCACAGTGAAGAAACAAGTTATTGAATCACATGCTCAGTGCTGAAACATTGCCCGGTTCTGCTTGTATGTAAAGGGTTAAGATTCGGCCTGTCAATCGATTAAAATATTTAATTGTGATTAATTGCATGAATGTCCACACACTTGTTATTTTGCACATTATTTTTCTGTTCAAAAGTGCAGTATTGAAAAGTTGTACATTGCAAGGGTGTATGTACCTCTCGAAAGTTTATAATATAGCAGCAAACAGTCCAATTTGCCATCTGAGTATCATCCTTTTAGGGTGCTCCAGTGTGAGGACCTAAAATGGCGTGGTTGCCTCTCAGATAATTTGCTTCTCTGCAATGCATGACATTCTTTTGATGTAGTGGTCCAAGCAAAATGATTCCATTACTTTATACTTAAAAAGGGTGGAAACACCTCTCAGGTCATTATAGCTCTAGGTTGGCGTGATGGAAGATACCAGATATTAGGATTGATACTACTTGACCTTTCCTGAACAAAAGGCTACACAATCTTTTCTGCTTTAGCTACATCATGAACCCACGGGACGGTGATCAACAGTGCACAATCTCACTTTAGATCATCTCTCTTGGCACTTGGAATACATACAGATACTATGGTAAAAGATCCATTATTTTGCATAAAACACAGAATGTTAATCATGTTGTTGCCATTTTCGATGTTGAAGGATGTTTCATGTTTTACCAAAAACAAACTTTACATTTGAAAAAAAAAATATTTATACTTATATAATAATTTATACTTAATCAAAACAACCTAACATCAGTTTGATTGATATTCCCTGGAATGCATGATAAAAAAAAGAAAAATTTAAATTAATAAAAATGGAGACATCAGTTTGCATATATATATATATATATATATATATATATATATATATATATATATAACATGATAGCTTCAGAACCGTTGCCACTGGAGGCTATATTACTGAACATATCGAGACATGTGCTGTAATGGAGTGCATATAACCTGACCATGGCAATATGCTGTGACTCATAAAGTTACAATCTCTCCAAAGACCCTGTCACAGTCCAAAGCATTGTACCTCTCTGGACAATTTTCTATACATGGACTAAAAATGTCAGCTGTCATTTATGGTGATAGAGGCAAATCTTTTCTGTGCAAAACACAGATGACCTGTTCTCCCCTCCGATGAATTCACTAAACCCCAAGGAAATGTTACACTATACCTTTTTTTTGTAGGAGAACCTGCTATCTGGCTGTACAATACGCCACATTTCACTGACGGCGTGATGGAGAGATTGCATTGTAATCCGACTGGTTTCAAAAAGTCCTGTGAATAGGTGGAACAAATGCTTTCACACAATGAGCACACAGCACACAGCACATTGGATCCACACTACAGTAGGAGTTCCTGGCTGGGAGTCATTCACACATGTATATTTACTCCAGCATTAGTGAAGTCCCCAGGCAGTATCACTGTACATGTGCCCATTAGTATTGGTAGACCTCAGTCGACATCATCTCTGGGGTTTGTTTCAGGATATAATAATTCACACCTCTATGATTGCAAATCTATATTCCTAACACTGTTGGCGGTAATGTGTTAAGTCTGTTTTCCCCATAATAGCTTGTATAGCAAATTATTTTTTCATTCAGTATAATTTTAGAGAATTTAATCATGAAAGAAAATGCTTTTATAAAAAACTGAATTGTAAAAAGAAACTTTTCCACCGTTTTTTTTTTTTTTCAGAGGTAGTATCTCTCTATGTAACTAATAACAAATATATTTCCCAGGATAAATGGCACTTCCTCTGACTGTATCCAATACAATATGTCACATCTGGTCTTGCGCTCCTATTTTACCTCCATTTTCATCATGTGGCCATGCTAGCTGTTGAGACAGCAATGTCAGTCAGACATTATTGGTGAATAAGTTGGTGTGTAGTGATAAAAAATATAAAACATGAAAAATTGAATTTTAAAACATGAATAGGATCTCATAACAAGAAACATTTTCACATCAATATAATTTGTTTTTCTTTTTTTTTTGTCCTATTTGCTATGTTTTGTGCTACTCCATGGAAAAATAACATTAAATTGTTGTTTAAAGTCTGTAATGTGGTCTATTATGTAGGATGTGTATTAATTATAGCACTTAATCATACTTCAGTTGCCTCAAATCAGCTGATTAGACTGTTGTGGGTCAATATGGGCCTACTACACCCACTAGTAGGTTTTATCATTTGGTATCATTCATGGTAGATCACTGAAAGAAGGTATAAAAGAACATGACACGATGAATGGGACACAAAACACAGGGTTTTCACCCAGGGGACTGGATTTTGCATCCAATGTGAAACCAACAATGTGTAGTTGTCTTTGTGTTGGTAGTTATTTTAACCCAAAACACAATGTTTTTCCCCAAACTTAACTTTGTTTTATTGTTTTTTTGCCAAACCTGTTTTTTTTTTGCCTAAACCTAAAGAAGTTGTAGATTTACTGCCTAAACCTAAATAAGTTGTAGATTTACTGCCAGAACCTAAAGAAGTTGTAGTTTTATTGCCTAAACCTGTTTTTTTGTTGCCTTAACCTAAGAAATTCTAGTTTTACTGCCTAAACCTAAATACGTTTTAGTTTTGTTGCCTAAACCTAAAGAAGCCTTTTTGTTTGTATTAAAAATGTAACGTTATATTCAGTTTTACAACAAGATATTACACTGATTGGTCATTCACAGCGTTCTGCTGTCTATAATTTCTCTATAACAGACCGTTGCTATGTATAGCAGGCCGTTGCTATGGGCGCAGCTCTGATGTCGGATTCTGGCGGACCGTTTTTGTGTCAAAATATTGATTTCTTGAGTAAGTAGCCGTGTAATAAATGAGATAATGTACAGTTAGCCGGTCAATGTTGTGAAAGAATCGCCTTCTCCTGCCGGGGAATCTTTCACAACAATGACTGGCTAGCTGTACAGTATCCCTTACTCAGAACATGTTGCTTTTAAGTTTCACTTTTACTTTTACAATGTAGTTGGCGTAGTAGGCCCCTACTGACCCACATCTATGGTGCTTATAGCGACTGATAACACCTATTCGATGGCCTGATACCAGTCGAATCAGGTGAACAAATGATGAAACCGGTTCCCACTCAGAGTGAAAGAATGTAAAACTGGTTTGCTACTTTGGTCCAAACTATAGTATCTCAACAACTGCAGGATTGATTGCAATGAAATGTGGTTCAGACATTCATGGTCCTCAGGATGCATCCTACTGACCAACCTGACTTTTCCTCCAGCGCCATCATCTGGTCAAAATGTCCTTTTGCCCAATGCTTGAGTTTGACCAAATATCGACATTCCCATTAGCCTCATCTGTATTCTTTGGTGTTGATCGGCACATGTTAGCATGCTGTCTTAGATGCTATGTTCATGGAAACATCAGTTTTTGATTAATAGTGAAGAGAGGGTGGACATGCAACACGTACAGTTAATCAATTATGCAATTACTTCTGTCCTAAGTGCATGTTGGTTCTATTATTCATCTTACACAGGTTGACTCAGAAATGAGCAGAGCCATTGATCTTTCATTGATTATTTTGTTAAAACATCACATGATCTGCTGATAAGGCCACTGCTGCAGCCAAGCAAATTCCAGCACCCGTTGAGTATGAGTACCCACACACTAAATATTAGTAACGCTATTAGTGGGTGATTCTGCTATAAGCCCTAGATTACTTATGTTCAATGATGGTGTTTTCTATCATTCTTTGCCAACTTTTTTTTAATTATTCATGGGCCTCTCCCTATGTCTCCAGACACAGGGAGGGAATTGCCATTTTAGATCATTGGTGCATGCACCCTCCCCATCTTTATCAGTAACCCCATCCTAAATCACAAATTAATCACACATTTATGTGTTCAAAATGTACCTCAAAGGGAGATTTGTCAAGTATGTAATACTCTTATCAACATGGGAGTGGGCAAATATGCTGCATTATGCAAATGTATGTATATATTTATTATTGGAAATCAATTAACAACACAAAACAATGACAAATATTGTCCAGAAACCCTCACAGGTACTGCATTTAGCATAAAAAATATGACTCAAATCATAACATGGCAAACTGCAGCCCAACAGGCAACAACAGCTGTCAGTGTGTCAGTGTGCTGATTTGACTATGACTTGCCCCAAACTGCATGTGATTATCATAAAGTGGGCATGTCTGTAAAGGGGAGACTCGTGGGTACCCGTAGAACCCATTTTCAGGTCAAGGGACCCCTTTTAAAATGTCCATGTCAGTTTTTCCTCACCAATATTTAGTGCAAGTTTGGAACGTTATATATTTCATGGTTGGTACCAATGGATTCCTTGGGTTTTGTAGTTTAATATGAGCCCACAACAACCTCCAAAATATTAATTGCGTTAATGCGTTAAAGAAATTAGTGGCATTAAAACAGATTTGCGTTTATCTTTGACAGCCCCAGTATTTTTACTAAATGATGGACCGCTTCAAGTGCATTTTTGAAGAATTGCCAATTTAAGTGTACCTAGAGAGGGAAGAGGGGGAAACTGCACTTTGAAGCAATATGATGCTGTTGTTTGAAACAGTTCCACTACAAAAAAATTTAGAGAGAAAAAATATGGACAGGTGGGCACTGAAACCCCCAAATATGGTAAATCCAACAACAGAGAGATTCAGAGGAAAAACATTGCTGTGATGACAACAGTCTACATATAGCATAAACAGGGTGCTCTTGACACCTTCTGTAGGATGCAGTCGTGTTTATTTAGGGGGAAATAGGATTAATGTTATGCAATATTAATATATGTAAATCTGCCTCTCAGGGTATCACAAAAATACAGAGAAAGGAGTATATATTTAGGATTAAATAGAAATAGATAATGTCAATGTATTCACTGCGGTTATAGGGTAAACAACAACAACTGCACTTTATGAAGCTCCATCGGGGAGACGCTCGGATTGGTGACGCATCGCAAAACGCCAGCAGCTTTTTGCCTTTTCCCCTCATTAAATCTGCACCGCAGAGTCATGTTATGTCAAGTCCAGCCATCCAGACACCCACTCACAAGACACACAAATACACACACACAATCACAGCAATGCGCACACGCACGGGAATCCATGCACGCACACACTCAGACCACCCGTGGGCGGTCAGTTAGCATGTTTGGTTGTGCTCGCAGTGGCTGAAGACTGCCCTGCCTGAAGGCCTACAAATAGTAAGAAGTCACTGTGTGTTCATGTGTCTCTCTATCTGTTGCAAACAAAACCAAAAGCCCTACAGCGGTGAAAGTGGCTCCTAGAAGCTGCAGTGTTTATTAGAACTCACCATATGAATAAGTTGCAGATGAAACAAACAACATATTGAGGATTTTGCTATTCTTAGAGCTCTGTCGTGGCATTTCGGCCTATTACATGCAATATCTTGTGTGTGAGTGGAAAACTTGATGTGGTTCCGGAAGGTCACAGAAACACCAAAACTGATAGATTTCATCTTCTGGAGGGACCATGAATGTCCAATTTTATGGGAGTTATGTGGTAATTATTTATATTATGTACAAAGTTGATACTCTTGGCCTTGGGCTGAACTAAGAGAAAGGTCATACTGTGATCAAAACGTCCTAAGAAGAACAGAATGTTTCATCATCTGGGGACGAATGTCAAGATACCGGACCAAAGTGTCAGATGAATGGATGGACCAGATTAACATTGTCCTTCTGAGACCCTACTGCAAATTGGGCAAACAAAATTACAATGGAATATGACATTACGGTATATGCATATCTATGAGTTGTGAGGAGTTCAAATGAAAAGGGATTTTACCTTCTCAAGCTGTTTATTTGAACATTATTTCGAGGCCTGGGCAGGTGAATCAGTGCAGCATTTAAAAAAAATAGACAAAACTTTGAGGGAAGTC